>CAWVNO010000361.1:704137-786137 GCA_963930645.1 Salticus scenicus
GATTTTATCTTTTGTGTATTTTTGTTTCTTATTTTTACTGTGTTTTTTTAATGACAATCTGGATGGGTGAACCCATCCAGAAGCTGCTTTTTGTTCTTTTACCTTTTTGTGTGGCGCAGCATGTCCAAATATGGACCTTGTGCCAAAAAAAGTTACTCAACCAACCAACCAATTAAATTAACTTCTGAAGCAAATTAACTGTATTATATATCGGTTAGGCTTAGCTCATTGTGGAACAGCATTATAAACATGCTGCAATTAATATTAACAGTTTATTATTAAATTATTGTTTTTGGTTATGGGTGTGACAAATGAATTAATAAAATTTTACTTACTTTTAACTGGAAGGATTTGTAAGTTAAGTATTAGTTCTCACTTGGAAAAAATCACAGTATAGATGAACTTCATAAAAAACATTCCATATCTACCATATTGGTTCTAAGTGTTGCCAGATATAAAACTGAAAACTTAGTAAATATTTAACATTAAAATAAGTTGAGATGTAGTAGTTTTAATGATAAATATTTTGTGTAAAACACAAAATAGAGAAATTTAAATGCTGGATTCATGAAGTAGGCATCTTTATGAATAAAATGGTATATTACATGGTTATATACAGCAAATTTTATATTTTGATGATGTCCCATTTTCCATGGATTTGCCCTGTAATACAACGAATTATTAAATCGAAAATGTACATAAGTATCATGTTATGTATTATACATAAGTATCGTATTATACAAACATAACAATTTTATTTGTTGCAATCATTAGTTTTAAATTATTACAAACACAAAAGGTACAAGTCAATTTTTCTGCAGTGCGGCCTTTTTTTGTCGCTTTGTGTACATATACATAGCAGTTCTTGAATATAGCAATGCTGTGATGAACAGGTGTAAGAATCAAAATTTCTATTTCAGTAGAACATGAACAATAAAATTTTAAACAACAGAGCAAATTTCACATTTTCCAATAAGTATGAATACTAATATTTAAAAATACATGTATGTATTCTGTAAAATATTCACAAGAGGCACTATGAACAATTACTATATAAGTTACTTTAAATAAAATTATTTCAGAACTGACTAAATCATGATGCAGGCAATTAAAATCTTGAATAATCAATCTTCATTACATGTTTTTGCTTGCATAGCTCACAGAAACAAGAGAAAATGAAAATAATTTTCCATATATATACACTGATGGAAAAAAAAATCCCAACACCAAGAAAAAATTATTGTACAGTAATGAAATTTCAGCAATACGTTTGTCTAGGTAACATATTTAAATGATTAAAGTTTCAAGATCACAGGTAGAGCCATTGGCGAGAAGAGCCATTTCAAATGTGAAATGTTGGTACATTAGTAACCGGTATAACCGCCAGAATTTTGAATGCAAGCATGCAAACGTACATGCATTGTGTCGTACAGGTGTCGGATATCAGTTTGTGGGATGGAGTTCCATGCCTGTTGCACTTGGGCGGTCAATGCAGGGACGGTTAATGCTGGTTGTGGATGACGCTGGAGTTGTCGTCCAATGATGTCCCATACATGCTCGATTGGAGAAAGATCTGGTGATCTAGCAGGCCAAGGTAACATGTCGACACTCTGTAGAGCATGTTGGGTTACAACAGCAGTATGAGGGCGAGCGTTATCCTGCTGGAAAACACCCCCTTGAATGCTGTTCATGAATGGCAGCACAACAGGTTGTATCACTAGACTGACGTACAAATTTGCAGTCAGGGTGCGTGGGATAACCACGAGAGTGCTCCTGCTGTCATACAAAATTGCTCCCCAAACCATAACTCCAGGAGTAGGCCCTGTGTGTCTAGGCCGCAGACAGGTCGCTAGCAGGCGTTCACCTGGCCTCCTTCTAACCAACACACGCCTATCACTGCGACCAAGGCAGAACTGGCTTTCATCAGAAAACACAACAGATCTCACTCCGTCCTCCAATGAGCTCTAGCTTGACACCACTCACGTTGCAAACGGCAGTGGTTTGGAGTCAGTGGAATGCACGCTACAGGGCGTCTGGCTCGGAGCTGTCCTTAAAGTAACCGATTTGTAACAGTTCGTTGCGTCACTGTGGTGCCAACTGCAGCTCTAATTTCAGCTGCAGACGCAGTACGATTAGCCATAGCCATATGCCAAACACGGGGGGTCTTCCCTCTCAGTAGTGCCACGTGGCTGCCCAGAACCCGGTCTTCTTGAGGCAGTACCTTCCCTTGACCACTGCTGCCAACACTCATGCACAGTGGATACATTCCTGCCAAGTCTTTCTGCAATATCGCGGAAAGAAAACCCACCTTCTCGTAGCCCTACTACACGACCTCGTTCAAACTCAGTGAGCTGTTGATAATAGCTTCTTCGTCTTCTTAGAGGCATCCTTGACTAACATTAACCCACTACGTCAAATCTCAACTGTAAATAACGATCACGAACCTTACAGCGCTTATTTAAAGCAAACCTCATTTGCATGTTCATAGTGTCGCTACTAGCACCACACTTATGCGCGTAGCTCGAAATTTGAATCAACGTCATCTTTCAGATGTATAAACACGCCTACCAAATTTCGTTTATCTAGCACAGCTCCTTCCTGGTGTTGGGATTTTTTTTTTTCCATCAGTGTATATATATATATATATATATATTTTAAGCCATGCAGTAAATCTGTAATAATAAAACATGTTTGTCTGTTTGTGAAACCCCCACAGAATGTAGAAGTACAAAAAGTGATATAGGGCGCATAGAAAGCAGCCACAGGGGATAGTGAAAAAGTAATTTTCATTTTGATTTGTTTTTGAGCTATTAAAATGTTAATTACGGCTTTCTTTATCTAATTTCAATAACAGTGGGAGTTTTTAAATGTTTTTGCATTGTGAGCGAGCAGGCTGTTTAAAATCATGAAAGGGGAGGTGTGCAAAAAATATCACCGAGTAGAAATTTGTTATTAGAATTTTCAAAACTATTTGCCCTAGGACTTGTAGGTTCTAAAACAGAAATGTCGGCACTGGGCAACAGATTAATAAGGGTAAAATTTTTCAAGGACTGCAAACCAGGTGGCTGCTAAAAGGCAGGGAGTATAAAATAAACATTTGGCATTATGAAATTTTTGAATACTGTAATGCTGGAACAATTGAGTTCATGAAGAAGCAAAATTTCTATTTGAGGTACACGTTAACTGTAGAATGTACAATTTTACACAATATAATATATTTAGCATTTTTGAATTAATATAAATACCAAACTTTAAAAATATTTGCGTATTTGCTAAATGATATTTAAAAGAATCAGCATGAACATTTACTATACACACACACACAAAAAAAAAAAAAAAACTTAAAAAAATAAGACATAAATCATGATGCAGATAGTTAAAAATCTGAAGTAACAGATGACAAATACATTATTTTCATAAATGAAAGGCACATACGAAAATAAAAATAATTCTAAAACTTTATGATCTTCCGTAGGCTAGTCAATATCAAATAAGCATATTGTGATGCAATATTCATTAATAGTACAATAACGCTAAAATTATACACCTCATGACTTTTTTTTTTTTTTTTTTGGGGGGGGGGGGGGGTACATGGATAACAGACAAAGGAAAGGTATGAAAATAATTCTAAATATTCGTGTTTTTATTTTTTTGGTAAGCCATGATGTAAATATAAACATTGAACAATATAAAATTCCTGAATACAACAGTGCTGGAACAATGTAATCTATGAACAGGTGAGATTAATATTTGAAGAATATGTTAACTATAGACAGAGTAAAATTTTAAACCAAACAGCAGGTGTAAAATTACATTTTGCAGTTACTAATAAATAACCTAAATTTAAAAATACAATATGCTATATAACATGTACCATGTGTAAGAATTAATATGGAAATTTACTATGCAAAACATTTTAAAATGTTTAAAAAATTAGAGCTAAATAATGATACAGAAAATAAAAATCCTGATTCAGTGATTATTATGTTTTTTTACTAAACAGATTAAAAACGCAAGGGTGAAAAAGAAAATTCAAATATTCATTTTTTTTTGTAAGGTATGATATAAAAGTAACATATGGCGACATAAAATTACTGAATACAGCAGTACTGGAAATGTTAAAAAAAAAAAAAAAAAAAAAAAAAAAGAGCTAAATGATACAGAAAATAAAAATCATGAATAACTGATGATAATTGCATTTCTTTTGCATGCATAGATAAAAGGCATGGTGGAAAATGAAAATAATTCTCAACAATTTAAATTTTTACTGGGCTAATCTGTTAATATACAATAAGTATGTGGCAATATACAACTAATGTGAAACAAAGTAATTCAGGAACAGATGAAGGGATAAGATTTTCATTTGAGGTGTAAAAGACAAAATTTAAATCAAATAGCATAATTCCCATTTTGCATGTAATGATAACACTAAATTTTAAAAATGCAAGTGTACTTACACATAATACAAAACATTTACAATTTTCAGTGTAGACATTTAAATAACAATATAAAAAAGAAATATTGAATAAGGGATGATAATTACATTTTTCTTTTGCTTAAAATAAAGATCATAGGCATGGGTGAAAATTAAAATAACTCACCAACATTCTTTTTTTTTTTTTTTGACTGCTGTATATATAGAATAAACATAAGTCAACATGAAATTTTTAAATACAGAAGTGCTGAGACTGAAGCAATACATGAGAAGTATAGACAAAATTTCTGTTTAAGAGGCACATTAAGAGTATAATATAAAAATTTAAACCAAACAGCACATTATTATTTCACATTTTGCAGTTAAAAATACCAAAATTTAGGAACATATGCATTTTTAGTGTAAATTTTTTTTTTTTCAAGAATGGGTATGGACATTTACTATAAAAAATATTTTAGGTAAAATTGATTAGAAAAACATTGAAAGTATAAAAATAAGAATGAGAAAAATATAATATATTCAGAATTTGGAGTATTTTCTCAGTTTTTTGGTTTTGATTGGTTATTATTTATTTTATTAAATTGTCTGCACACAAAGTGCATTCTTGTGATAAAAATTCTTTTTGTTAAGGATGATTTATGTTCGTCACAGCCAATTAATGTTACTGGTGAGCTTTCTTTTAACTCATGAAGAATATCAATTAATAATTCATTTTGCACATTATTTTCTCTAATTTTCTTGAGGATGATTTGCTCTGATATTAATTTCACCGAGAGTTTTGCAGGATATATCAGATTTCCTCTGCTATTTGATTTAATAAATTTATAAGTTGAGTCATTTTCATCTATCTCGCCCAATTCTGTCACAAGAGAAGCATGGCAGTTGTCACAAAATGAAAATTTCATTACTCTTCGTACAACATAATCTGGAACATATAAAGTTACTAGTAAGTTATAAATATAAATCAAATTTATTTTCGTAATATTATAACAAATGAGGACAAAATTCTACTTAAAATAACGTGTTTTTAGAAATTTAATAAATAAGTAAGTGGATCGTTATGATTGATTTATTCACAACAAGGAAAACTGCATGACCAATACTACCTCTTGTATGTAACACAAGTTAAAAGTATGTAAGGAATTTTGTAATCTTAGTAGAAGAATATGCAAACTGGAATTTACTTAGAAGCAGCCAAAAATATTGTTAGGATTCTAAGGCAAATCTAAAAGTATCTCTGAAATGACATATATATATATATATATATATATATATATATATTATTTAGCAGTAGCTTCATTAGAGATGTATTAAAAATTCTCTGCTGGCTTATCTGAAAGTAAAGCTTGACTTCTACTGCTGAATTCTACAGCACACAGTAGAGAAATCATAGCTAACATTCAGAAATATTTTATAGAATAACCTGAAAAGGTAAACAAATTGATTAAACATACATACAATATTAATTGCAAATACAGTACACTCTCAAAAATCCGCACAGCTTAAAACGAAGTGTTTTGCAGATTTCTGAATTTTGCAGATTTTAGAGTAATTTCTTTTATTTACATCTTAGAACCTCATTTGAGTAGCAAATCTTTAAGATACAATTTATATGTTATATATACAATGCTGAAATATAGTGTGTCTAATAAAAGTACAAATATTCATGAAATTTTAATTTAAAGAACAATTTTTATATATCACATTATAGTTACAAATTACCTAGATTTTTGAAAAGTCTGATCAATACTAGTTTAAGTAAGAATATTCATACATATTTATTTTCGTATAACCTGCAAAAAAGTCAGCAATTCTTGTTCAATCACATAGGTTTGTGCTATGAGAAAATTTGAGTATTTATCTGCATGAGAGAAAATCTTTCATGAAAACTGTCTTTCTCCTTTTCCTCTAAATGATTATCATTTATTTTTTAATAATTAAATTACACTTATCATTTCCTCCTCTGCAATATGTTGAGTGATTGGTGATTCATCAGCATCAGTTAAAAACTGATTTGTCTCTTAATACAGCTGAATTTTTGCAATCCACTAATCAACAAATCAATTGTGACAATGTTTGTTTACATTGCAAATGATATGCGGATTTTAGAGAATTGCGGATTTTAGGGTTGCGGATTTTTGAGAGTTGACTGTATACACTGTCAAAATAAAACTTGACAAATTATATTTTGAAATAAGTCACAAAATTTGTAAAACGCTTTATAAAATCTAAATTATTAAAAAAAAAAAAAAATATTTCACATATTGATTATGTATTTTTGGACAGAATTTTATAAAAACACTATTTATCTATTTAAAATAACTATAGTAGACCAAAAAAAAAAAAAAAAACAGCAATACCTTAAATTTTGTGCACATATTTGCTGGCAGGTGGCAATGTTAAGCTCCAGTGAAATATTAAAACAAGTAAAAACTGCTACGTAAGAAACACCAAAGTAAAATATTTGGGAAGCAGACAGCTGTTTCAGTAGCCTTTAGCATACTGTCTTCATCTCAGTCACATGCACTGACGTTGGCATTTCTGACGTTGTAGTTTTTACTTGTTTTAATAATCCAGCACCAAATCTTCTTTTAATATCCAGTGAAAATAAAATTAAAATGTGGTTCTAATAGGTTGTGGATTGAAAATAAAATGCCAAGTAATTGGTTTCCAAACATGCAGGCCACATGGT
This sequence comes from Salticus scenicus, assembly GCA_963930645.1. Classification (NCBI taxonomy): domain Eukaryota; kingdom Metazoa; phylum Arthropoda; class Arachnida; order Araneae; family Salticidae; genus Salticus; species Salticus scenicus. The sequence goes on from CAWVNO010000361.1 coordinate 711,265, forward strand.
AAGGGAAAGTATGCAGCTATATGAAAACTAAATATGACTCAGACAAAATCAATCTAACAATTAAAAAAAAAATCTACTTCAAATAGATTTTTGTATCTGCAACATAACCTATGATAAAATCAGAAGAGGTTATGAGATCATAAGTGTGATCTTCAAATTGTTCCAGTGCTTCCGGTATCACATCTCCAGCTTCTCCCTTGTCTATAATCTCATCTAAAAGGTTGTGTAATTCAGATGCCTTGCTTTTTAGAGTGAGCAGTTAGGTCACTTAACTTAAGCAAAGTATCTAGCATCTCATGACCGGCAACAGAAGACCCTTTTGGTGGTGTTACCAATGAGTATGTGCTGAAAAGGCGATATAGCTGGAGGAATGTTTGAAGATCTGGATGATCATTACATCCACATGCATGTCGCATCATACTGAAGAACCTCTAGATCGCATATTTTTTTTTTCCAACGCACTTCTGCTGTCGGAACTGCAGCAGGCAATCTGATTGGTTGTTGCTCTTGGCAGTGTTTGAACATACTTTGGCGATTATTACACTTGGCGAAAATGAATGCACTGGACCGAGATTCGTTCTCAAGCCGTTCCCTTCGCCTATCCCCTTAAGAAAGAAGTGAAATAGAATAGAATAGAACTTTTTTGCCATTTCATTTTGTTTTGTGTTACTATTGTTTGCTATGAAGATTAAAACATATTTGCATATAAACTTATTTTTGCCAAAATTAAAAACATGTGGAATTATTTTAATTCATTTACTTATAGTTATCTTTTTATTATTATTTATAAGATAAAAGTTCAATCGTTTACAAAATTTTATCAATGTAAACAAACAGCTTTCGCAGGTAAAGCTTTGCAAAAAACATAATAATAATAAAAAAAATAGTGAAGGGATTGATTAATTCTTCCCAGCTTATTTATATATTAACAAAATCAAAATATGATAGTGTCCAAATTAGAAAAAAGCATTTTTGCCTTATAAAATTGTGTAACTTATTGTTTTAATTTTATGATAAAATATTTACAGTATATTAAAAAAAAAAATTCCAAATTATTTCTAAGCATTTAACATCTTTTTTTTTTTTTCCTTTTTTTTCACATTTCGATTTTTACATTAATGTAAATTTATACAGGGATGAGATTTTTCAGCTTTTCAGCTGATTTCAGCTTTTCTGTACATTTAGCTTTTCACCTTTTTCTTATTTTTTCAGCTTTTTTTAATGTTTATGAAGTGCATTTGTTCTTTTTATACACATTGAAGAGTAAAATAAATATTTATTACTCTTATATAATAGATTTTGTGATCAAAATTTTGGTATTTCATTTCAACGTTTTGCCTATGCGTACAGTTTCAGCTTTTTTGTATTTTTGCTAATCTCATCCCTGTTTATTAGCAACTGGGAAAACTAAATTACTTAATTCCATTAATCATAAAATATGAAATTGCTGTTATAAGTATGATTTCATTAATGGTTAATTTGTTGTATTATTTTAACAAAAAAAAAAAAAAAAAATAATAATAATAATAATAAATACATAAAGGCAAAAAAGTTATATGTAAATCTGTATGTTTTCTATTAATGTTTCAAATTGAGTTATTTTCAATTAACTAATATTAAAAAAGTCACATGTGCTGGTATATTCTCCCTCATAACCATATTTAACAGTATATGCATAACATATATTGAAGAGAGGCAAATTTTCTTTTCTTTATTTTAACAGGCCATTCTTTATTTTTCTTTTTAATAGAATTTCCTATTTTAGATTGACTTCATGGCCTCAGTCATAAAAAATGTACTAGTTGTGACACTTTTTGTAATGTATGTATGCCCTAGCAGAAAAGATTCAATTATCATAACTAATGCTTTTTTTTTTTTTTTTTTTTTTTAAATGCTATATATAATAATTTTGACAAATAAATAAATATAAGCTAATAGTAAAATAAACTTTGGGTTTTCAGAATATCAAATATTTTAATGACACACATTTATGTATAGCTCATGAATTATTTTTTTGAAATTCATCCTTTAAAAACGATATACAGGGCTGAAAAAAAAAAAAAAAAAAAATATATATATATATATATTGCTTGATAAGTGCAAAAGAAAAAAAAATTAAGAGATTTGATTTAATATATTACATTTCAAAGAAAAATGCTAACATATCACACATACTTTCTTGTTATGTGTGTCCCCTCCGAAAAAATTTCAGGGTTAGCACCTCCTGTAAAATTCTTTCTCTTATTTTACTTTATATAAATAAAATTTCACAGAATTTTTTTTTATGTTTGTCTACTTTTATAGAATGTAATGAATGATTTTTTTAAATCTTTTTCATTTCTCAATACAATTGAAAAATATTTATATATTCAGTTTATTTGTATGTCTTCGCTCATGAATTTAATTGCAAATATGTAGGGTTGCCAATGCCTGTATTTTTTCACCATTATTTTTGTTTATTTTGCTTTTTCAATTGCATAAACATATTTAAAAGAAGGAAAAAATGCTATCTTTAAATATTGACAAAAATAAGTATGGGGATCAGAAATTTTGAGTAGGCTTGAATTACCATGAAATTTTAATGAAATATAAGACTGACCACAAAACATAGGCAGAGATTTATTAGAATGCAGCTTATAACTAACTGAACTTCATTAAATCAAAATAAATAATTCTTGCTTACTCTGCCTAAATATGTTTTTGCTTGCAGTGGCGAACTTACAAATGTCTGGAGAGAAAGTCTCACTGCCCTCCCCCCCCCTCTCCTTGTAATCTGAGACCTCACTATCAGCAGGCCAGGGGTGTAGAAAATGTTCAGACCTCTAAAATTTCCTTGCACACACACACACACACCCAGTAGCAGAAATTTTTCTGTCAATCTGCAACAACTATTTACGCAATCAGAAAATAATCTTCAGCATAATTTCACAGGGAGTTACGGGAAAAAAAGTTACTGGATTCAGTAAGCATATTTTTATCACAAGTTTGCATTTATCTAATGCTATTAATCTGTTAGATATGTCAAAGCATTGTAGTTATAGAATTTTAATTACATATAGCTAGGTAAAGAGTTGGCATTAGCAATTAGCTTTCGTATTGTATAAAAACTAATATTTTGTCATCAAAACATCAGAAATTATATAAATTAAACAAGACATTACTATAAATTACGTTACATAAAAACCTTTAAACTTTTTCTCATTATCAAGCCGTAAATTTTTCACCTTCAGATTTCAGTGTCAAGTGAACTTCACAACAGATGAAGCCGCCGAAGAGGCCTGGGTGTCCAGGTGAAAAATTTACGGCTTGATAATGAGGCAAGTTTAAAGGTTTTTATATAACGTAATTTACTAATATTTTTTTTATGATTTTGTTCATACTGACTCTAGTAAAATACTTATAGGAGACTCTAAACATTGAAATTAATGCAACTTTCTACAATTTTCTGGGTCCTGTGTAACCAGATGGAGGGACATTAAGACGTATAATAAACTTTCTTTTATCAAAAATTAGCTTGTTCGTCATTGCCATCTGTACATCTTAATTGCATTTTGCTGACCTTCTCAATGTCCGAGCCCCAATTTTCACAGAAAACTTGTGATACTGGAATTGAAACTGCGTATTTAACCCAGTAGGTGACAAAGCTCCCGCTGCGGGAACATTTTTTCTCTACAATAATTAGGATAAATATATATATATATATATATATATATATATATATATATATATTTTTACATTGAACGTTAAAATGCCTAGCTTCGCTGGTAATTTTTTCAAAAAGTTTGTAATGCAAATTGTATTTTTTTTTTTTTTTAATTATTCAAACAAAATCGTCTGTTTCTACTGCATAAGAAAAGAAAATCGCTAGAAATAACTTATTATTCAAATGCAGGGGTTTAAAACGTTGGATATAAATTAAAAAAATCGTTTCTTAAATTATATCAAACAGGGATCAAGAAAATTAATTTAAAAGGGTTATTCAGTTTATCAACATCTGTTCTACATCCATTAGGTGCCAAGTCTCCTATTTTGGAACTATATAATACCTTCAAACAAAATTCTTTTTTTGTTTTTAATTATTTAAACTACATATGATTAGGGATGCATTTTGTAACCCAAAGCGTATGAAAATGCAAAATTTTTCAGTAAAATTCATATTGCGGCGTTCAATGGGTTAAGGAACTTAAAAAATACAGGTATTTTCTTTGGCAGCTCAATAAAAGTCTATCTGAATAAAACCTGTGATCCTTTCATATCCAATTTCTTCTTCTATAGTGCTAGCGATCCATTTATAAAAATGCTGGTATTCAAACAAAAGTGTGCTAAGATCATTAAATTTTGAAATCGATACAAAATCTAGTATATATTCAAAGATGCATTAACAAAAATTACAAGAGTAGTGAGTGACATTGAACAATTATACTTCTAAATAGGTTCTGCAATTTAATGAAGCAAATTTAAACAGAATATTGACAGTTATGCTGCATATAGAGAAAGAATAGGAATGTCAACACTTCTGCAGGGAGTTTCATTACTGATCAGTAGCAAATGGTAAAGTGGGTAGGGGGGGGGGGATCTCAAAAAATTATATGAATGGGAGATATTGGACATTTCTATTTCTTTATAGGTTTCAGAATCTAATAAAGTAAGTTTAAAATGAACATTGACATTTATGCTCTGGATGGAAAAAGATTAGAAATCACAAAGCTTCTATGAAGCGTTTGATTGCCGATCGTTAGTTGAGGGGGGGGGGGGTATAAATATACAAGTGAGAGGTAGTAAACAATTCTACTTTTTTGTAGGTTTTGAAATCTAAGTAAATAAGTTTAAAAAGAACATTGAGATTTATGTTGCAGATGGAGAAAGATTTGAAATCGCAAGAATTCCGTGATCAGATTGATAGGCGATCGTTAACTGGGAGTAAGGGGGGGGGGTCACCAAAAAATTACATGAGTGAGAAATATTGAACAGTTCTACCACTTTATCGGTTCTAGAATTTAATAAAGCATGTTTAAAATGAATACTGACATTTATGTTGTGGATGGAAAAAGATTTAAAATCGCTATCTTTCCTGCCAAAATTGGAGATTTGGAATTGCTGCATAATGCTGATTTGGAAATAATCTGCAGACTAAAAAAAAAAAATCTGCGACGTACGTCTCGCGTTTTCTGCTATGGGGCACACACACAAATCTTGGGAGGGGGGGAGGAAGGGAGAATCTTTCTTCAGGTCAAATATAGAGGGAGTTTTTTTTATGTTACTATATTACAATTTTTTTTTTTTTTTTTTAATTTATATTTGATCACTTATAGCTATTTTCTCAAATACATTTTATTTCTTTTTAATTAATATATTTATTTGTGTGTGATTCAATTGGGGATGGGGGTTGAGAGGCAACTGCTAAAGGATCAATTGAAATTGCTATCTGAAATTCTGTAAATGAGACTCAAAATGCTGCAAAAAGATATTTCTCTTTCCGCTTCTACCCCCCCCCCCCTTTCATTATTAGCTAAAGTAGAGAAACACATAATTTCTCCCAGCCTCCTGTCATTAAAGTGTTTGTTTATTTATGTGGATTAAGTAATTGTGCTTGCAGCATTCTAATGAGATTTTTTTTTAAAGTTGGAGATTTGATACTTTTTGTACTAGCGTGAATTAATTCTTAACTTTTTTTTTTTTTTTAAAGGGGGGGGGGAGGGTATGTAATAGGTATTTAAAAGAAATACACTTGTAACAGAAGAATACGAGCTATTGGTTTATTTTTTAATATTAAAAAGGTTCTTTGGTAGACTTTTTTTTTTTTTTAAATTTCCGTTTATTTTCTGCAAATATTCAAAATTTCTCCTGAACCTCATTCTGCATCCCTGCAGGAAGCCCCGTTATGATCAGAGGCCCAGGGCAAACCTAAATTTGTAGTTTATGCTAGCCAAGGTTTAGAAGCTCTAACTTCAATAAGAACAGAGTTTTGAAATTTTCTGAAAAGATTCATTGGTTGTTTATAGTGCAGAACATAATTCGTCGAAAGTTCCGTAAATGACTAACAAGACTGTAAAAAAGAAAAGTAATTATTGATGATTGTAGACTAGAAATTTGCCTATATATTTATGTGCTACTTTCTACGTGGTATTTGAGTGAAAGTGGAAACATATGGAAATTTTTTCATTTCCGTAAAGATGCTGTTGACTTAGCATCAAATTAGGCGTTCAAATATGGCGAAAAGTGGTAGTTTACGATTTCCAAAGTTGGAGAACTCTTAACTTAATAGGAGTTGAGTTCAGAAATTTTTTGTAATGATTCTTTGGTTTCTAGTGCAGAATCTCCTTATATTATTAAAATCTGTGCGTGTCTGTCTGTCTGTCTGTGAGAAATGCCTTGTCACTGTTAATGGTTGCGTTGCCTCGAAACCGGTGTCGACAGATGCAGAATTTCTTCATCTCGACATCGTGATAATTCGCTAAGCGATACGACCCTAATTAGCGGAGATATTAATAAAAACGTCGACCCATGTCTACCGGAAAATAACCCATAATTCATGATTAAATGCTTAAAAAGCGACATTTTTACGGAAAAAGTGGAAAATAAATTAGAAATATCAGTTGTATTGTTACAAACAAGATACCGTTGTAAAGGGCTTTTTTTTCTTAATCCGATGGTTTAAACGGCTTATCGATCGGATAATTAGATTTTTTAAAATTAACTACACTATAAAAAAATGTTGGCAACAAATCCCAAGAATCTTAGTGATCGTCTAGACAGCGGAAGCGAAAAAAAAAAAAAAAAAAAAGCACCTGCCACTGATTTGTAATCAGATTTATTTTAAGTAGGATAAAAAATTGCAAATTTCTATTTTCTTCAATTTTTCAAATTCGCACATTTCACTTAGTATACAATCTTAACACCACAAAACAAACTTGCAGTTCAAATTTCTGACCAAAAAACAAAAGATGTACATTTTAATTGCAAATTAAATTTTATTTTGAAACAAAAGTTATTTTTTGCAGAATAATAATGCTGTTTTTTAATTTTTATTTTTCTGAACTTGGCTATAAAAAAGTAGTTTTGGAATTTCTAAATTTTTCACAAATTTTAACAGAAATTGCTGATTGCCCTTGATAGATTGGCCATTTAGGGTCTAAAATATATCGAAGATAGTCATTAAATTATACATAGTACATCATTCGAAAGACATTTTAAAGTACTTTCATTGCAAACTATTAAAGTGATATAAGCCATTGAATTTTTTTACTAAACTTTCGGAATAATCTGTGGATAACTCAAAACATTTTCATTCTTTTATATTTTACTGAGTTTTGAATTCAGATTTTTGCTCCCATTTCTTACTAAGGATTTTTAACAGTATATAGCCTGAAATTATTAAAGTTTCAGAGACAACCATGGATAAGTCAGATGCAAATCTTTTTATAAAAATGTTTATATTACCTTTGTATCTCAGCTTCTAATTAACATAATTTCATAAGTAATATATAATTTGAAAATTTATTTGAATTGATCGCAAATCTTTGTCGCTAGACGGCCCTTTAATATTTTAAAATTTCACTATCTCCAATTCTAATTAAATTACTTTTAATACATCATTTGATATATATTTTACTGTAGATTTTTAAACTGATATAAGCTGTAAAATTCCGTGCTTGAATTTCAGCGAAAAACCACAGATAACCCAAACAATCTAATTCCAATATATCCAATTCCAATTATGATTAAATTACTTATATCATTCAAAACATAATTTACAAGTAATTTTAGTGTGAACTTTTAAACTGATATAAACCATTAAATTTAGTAGTGAGTTTCAGAGAAAACCCAGAACATCTTTATTCTTTTTCATTTTATAAACTTTCGAAGTCCAATACTCTACTCATATATCTTATTAAGGATTTTTAACATTACTTAGCCCTCAATTACACAAGTTTCGGAGAAAACCACATAAAAGTACAACACCAATCTTTTTATAACAATGTATCAAGTACTTTTGTTTTTCAGCTTCTAATTAACATAATTTCAAAAGTAATAAATCATTTGCAAAGTAATTTGAATTGGAATTGAAGAGTATATGTTGCAAATCTTTGTCGCCAGATGGAGCTTTGATATTTTAATAATTCAATATCTATATTTACAATTAAATCAGGCCTCGCAGCGTTCCTAAAATTTTACACTCATTTAATTATACTCGCACCACTATGGTAAAATAATACTTTTTTGTTTAGTGTTTAAACATGTTTTAGCATTAAAAAATTCAAGAAATTTTTTTTAGTTACGATAGTGGTGTAAATATAATAAAATGGGAGTAAAATTTTAGGAACGCTGCGAGGCCTGTTAAATTATTTGAGAGTGGATTAGGAGACTGTGGGCCTCAGCAGGTTGGGGATTTGCCACAATCAGAATTTTCAATGTTCCTTTATACAGTAAGCGCTGTTTCAAATCATGGAATGTAAAGTGGTGCCGAAATCACCACAGAGTAGAAATTTGTTAGTTAAAATTTTCACAGCTATTTGCAATATGAGCAAGCAAGCTGTTGTAAGTTCTCAAATGGGGATAAGGTGCCACTGAGCAAGACTTTGCTACAGTTAGAATTTCGAAAAAACATAACACGATGAGCAAACAGGCTGTTTCAGATACTGAAAGGGGAAAAAGGTGCCGCAGGCACTACAAACCAGGAGTTTACCACAGTTAAAATCTTCAACAAAGATATTTGTACTATATGCCAATAAGCTGTTGTAGGTCCTGAAACGGATAAAAGGTGGCACCGAGCTGGAGTTTCATACAGTTGTATTTTTCAAAGATCGCCGAAGACGGCTAGTCTGAACATAAAATTTCGATGGCCTGTTTGTTATCCTATCGTAAAGATGCATTGCATATAGGTAAAGATACACTTGCATACATGTGTTACATTAAAACCGGATTTTTATTCCTATTTTTTCTTTATTTCACAAGTGAATAACTTAGAAAAACATATACATATATGAAAATTGGATAAGATGTTCATTATAAAATTATTTATCGACATTTTTATTATTTTGGAGATCTGATGGTCTACAAATTAGTAATTATATATATATATTTTTTTTTTCAAAAAGCCTATTATCAAAGTTTTAAAAAAAGTAAATATAAAGAAAAATCAGGGTTTACTTTAACATTTGAAAGCATGTGTGTCTTCACCTATCTGTAATACATCCTCTGTATCATATTTCAGTAAGTTTTCTAAAATTGTTGAAATTTTTCCTTTTTTCTAAAGCTTACTGAGCTTGTGAAATACGGTCATCTGGTTGCCATTGGTGACAAACATTTTTTAACTAGCAATAATGTTTTCAACTTTAAGGAAACTCCCCCCCCTTTTTTTTTTTTTTAATATATATATTTTGGTGAAAGAATTGGCCACAGAATCGGGCTCCAATTCTACTTTCGCTGTTTTGATTCCTGCTTCTTTCACCACTTTTTGAGACACTGTTTTGAATTAGGGGATTTACACATCTCCATGCATGTTTCACAACTCGGTGTTAAATTATTGCACCGTTTTAGGGAATTGGTTTACACTGCTCCTGTCTGTGCATGCTATCGACCAGGTGCTGAATTGTTGTACCTGTGTAATGATGTATCAATGTCGATGGTGTATTGGTTTAATGAAAATAATAAAACCAGTTTCATGATGTGAAACAGGTATTTCCTGGTGTAAAAAAAAAAAAAGAGAAAAAATCATTCAAGCCTAATAAATAATTGGTTTTTATAAATAGAATCTTAATTTCTGTATTCAAATAAATTTTGAAACTGAACAAAAGAAAAAGAAAAGAAAGAAAGAAAACGGTGGAGAATATTTTTTATGGGCTACCAGAATTTTTTGTTGATGACAATTTTTTTTACAAATTCCTGAACCCTGTGTATGTGAATATAATCAATTTAAGTATTTCAAAATAGACATGAATGATTGAAATAGACATGCAAAGTTTACAATATTTAATTAATAAATATAGCTATTTTCCTAAGGGTGGATTGGATGCAAAAGTTAGTTTATAGTTTCAATTTTAATCCCCCCCCCCCCCACACACACTGCTTTCGACTACATTGTCTTCTCCTCCCTCAAAGTTGTAAATACCTTTAAAAAATTTGTTATTAAGCATCATGAAATGAATGATTCACATATCTTTCATGGAATTTTTTACTTTCTGAAATTACATAGGTAAGGAAAGTATTGTAATCATGAGAAAAATTTGACTTTTGTGATGTTGGTGTATCTACATGTTTTGAGGTTCCATGAGTTCATTTTTGCTATTTTACGGTATATGTATATCTGAGTAGAGTGAACACAATATTGTCTAAATGCTTTGTTCAAATGAGCTAAAAGTTAGTTGGTGCATATGTTATAGATTATCGTAGCACAAACTGTATACATCTTAGAGAATCTAGAACAGTTTTTTTTTAAACCGGGACACAAAGTAAATTCTTTATCTTTATAGCCTATGGGCTCAAATAATTTAAAGTGTCATAGCATCTGAATTAAATATTCAATTCAGCTGAAACTTATATACATGTTATTGGTCACTGTGGAATGAATCGTATAGATTTATTTTGGTGAGTCTAGCAGTTATAGTTTTTTACAGGGAAATAACGAAAAATTCTGTAATATTATGGCCTATAGCCTGAATTTATTTAAAATGTGATGGCGTCTGAACTCAGAATGCCTCATTTGATTGAACTTTGAATTCATATCAGGGTTGTCACTCAAATAGGCGAATGAAATTCCCTGACTTTTCCAGGTTTTCCAGAAATAGTCTAAGAAAATCACAGTGTAATCGTATATTGGCTGTGTTGTGAGCAAAATAATTATGATACCACTTGCAAACAAAGTTACATATGATAAAAATTATATATAGTGATAGGATAGAATCTGTTGTTTATGAGCAAGATAAGAATTTTTTTTCATGAGCGAAAAAGAAGGGTGGGGGGTGTTTAAAACAAATGGAGGAAGTTAAAGAGAGAGAGAGAGAGGGAAAAAAAATGGAAAAATGACTAAGTTGGCAGAAAAGCTGTTTATTTTTTGGCAATCATCATGTGGAATTCACTGACTTTTCCAGATTCTGGCTAAAATATTCAAATTCCCTGACTTTTAGAGTCAATTTTTCAATTCCCTGACTATTCCAGGTTTTCCAGGTAGTGTGGCAACCCTGTCATATAAAAGTTATAAGTATATGTCACACAAACTGTATATATTTTGGTGAATCTAACACTATTAGTTCTTTTACAGAGATGCACAAAAGATTTGGATGCATTCCGTTCCATTAAACAATATACTGTTTGGGTGCAAATAATCAAACACTCATTATAATTTCGTCGTTTGTTTATTTAATGACTTCTCTTACTTTATTTTATTTAAACAACAGTGAATTGCTTTAATGTTCAGAAACTCAACTGGAGTCTCTTAACATTTTTATTATTTCTCTTAAAGTTTCTGCATATTTATCAAATTGATTATAGATGAATTTTTTTTCATTTTTCTGAGCTTCTACTACATAAAGAAATTTTTATTCTTATTGGTCATTGGTGTTTCAGTGATCTTGTATCTGTTGCCTGGCTTCTACTACGTTTAATAAATCATCATTATTATATACACTTTTATATTATTAAAGACATTTGTAAAAAATAAATAACTTTTCTATGTGGAAGTAAAATTTAATTTTGTATTTTTTTCATCTGGAATTTCTATTACCAAGTAATATATTTCTTACAAAATTAAAATAAGAATATAAAATTGTCAAATCATTAAGTATGTAAATTTGATTTTTTAAATTATTGAATAAAAAAAATTACATTTTGGTATTGCAAATAAAATGTTATATAGAAATGAAACCTTTGCTTTGAAAGGACTTACGGACATAAATTGATAAGCACATTCTATCTACATTTATGAGATTTTTTTTTTTTTAAAACCTAGTATAGAAATGTTAAATAAGATATTTCCAAGTTAAGTATAAAATGGCAAAGAAACAACTTAAATTATTTTTCAGATTATAATCGTCTATGCGTTAATCACATTGTTTGTGAAAAACTTTAATATTGAAAATAATCTTTCGAGGGGGGTATTAAGTTGTTCATTTTTAATTGTCAACATTATGTATTGAAGATAACTCAACATTGTGCATGAAATCTTTTTCTGGTTAAACAGCTGTATCTAATTCTTTTGTTTTTAAAGATTTAGATGTAGTGTTAAGTAACTTTTTTTTTCTTAATATCCAGTATGATAATATTATAATAGTCCACCACAACAGATTTACTTTGTTACATCTCATAGGCGTAGCCAGCTTTCCGAGCGGGGGGGTGCCCAAATTTTAAACTGAAAGTTATAATATGAATACATTATGAACACAGTGCGCATATGTATGCGTTTTAACACATATGTTATGTATAACTTTTATATATGTGTGCGTTTTAACACATATATAAAAGTTACACAAGTTTACACATGTACGTTTTAACGTTTAAATTAAGTAACTTTCGCCATTAAAAATGCCAATGTAACAAAATGTTAAATGCAGACTGCAGTTTCGGTAGTGTATATCGGTGCATTTGGCATCCTTTGAAATATCATTTGATAAAGTTTGGACTTCCAAAGTAGTGCCGCTATCTGTCTAACAGGAAAAGAACAGAAGTTTGAAAATTGATTAAAACAAGGAAAGAATCTTGCATGAAAAATATTAAATGGTGTCGAATATTTGGTTTCAGTACGAAACCAATGAACGTTAAAAGGTTAAATAAAAACCTCAAGCCTTAAGTTATAAACGAAAACCTAAAAACTAAACTACGAAAAAACTTATACTATGGAACTTGTAAACTTGATAAAGTAGAATTATAATGGTACGTTTACTTTATTTATAATCTCATTTCATTTCTTTTATTTTACCAGTTTCAAATTATGAACCTATATATATATATATTTAATTAAATTTATTTATATATATATATTAAATTAATACAATCTTGTAGCTACTTTTTAAAAATTATTTTTTTTTCTTTCCCATATTCATGAATAACATTTATTTTCTATATTTTAAAACATTGTTGTATTGTTGTAGTTTTTATGTTAGTTTCAAACAGAATAGTACAAACGGGTACTATGATTGCTATAAAATTAAAGTGATACTTATTAATAAGATTGTAATAAACTGTTGTGCGTACCATAATATAAAAATGTGATGTGTGTAAAAGTCGCAAAAAATAAAATCAACATTAAATAAATGTATCGAATCGGAGAAAGTGTAGAAACACGCCACAGACCGGACCAAGCGCTGACCATTAGCCAAATAAATTTACAAATTACCACTGTACATCAGAATTCCATGAAAAATTGCTTAAAGTAAAATGAAAACATTAAAAGGGACACATACCAATAAAATTGCACTGAAAATCCCCCCCCCCCCAAAGTAAATGTATCAAAATGGAGGACAGATAAAAAGCTAGTGGGGTGTCTCACTATCCAACCGTGCACTGGCCATCAGCCGAAAATATTGTCTAGCAACCACCAAAATTCAAAATTGCATACATAATCGAATCCAGAAATATTCATTAATAAAATATCACGAAAAACCATCATGACATAATGTCGGAAATTTTCTACCCACACAAATAAACGCCTTTGCTATTTAAAAAATTAAAAGACTAAATAATGGAGCATATTTTGCGCATACCTTTCTTTGATGTTTGTATTTTCTGTGTTGTCTTGAGCTTCCTCTTCAAACTCTCTGTTTTTCTTTGGTTGGAATAATTATCAAGTCCTTCACATTTTTGCACATGATTCCAGAACAGTTTTTCGTTTCTTTAGTCATTCAATTCAATACAACTTTAATAGAATTATACACCACTTTCTCCAGATCCAGGATTTTCAGGAAAGAGGAAATTGTTTCATAAAATCGCATGAGAAGAAGGAATCCGAATAAATATTTACACTTTAGCCTAATTTTTAATAATTTTCTTTCTTTATTAATTACAAATAAAAAATCGTCTGTTCATAAATACATAATTTATTTTCAGCAATAAATCGTTTGTCAAAGTTCAAAAGTAATGCAAACGATTATAAAATGTTGTATTATTATTAAATTTAAATGACAGCTTTTAAATAAGGTAAAAAGATTAAATAAATAAATAAAATGTGGCATTTAGTCACAAAAATAAGATACTGTATGGTTGACCGACCATTTCTGGGGTGCTTTAAAAAAGTTGAAAACTGTTTTAGAAACAATTTTGTTTGGCATGTATTTTTGTGAAGGGGAAGCATGTCTATTGCATCCTTCAAAACCCCCTGTTTGATTACTCTACCTGCATTCTTAAAACATTTAAGGCTTAAATTAAAAATATTTTTTAAATGATTCACAGAACTTTCACCCACAGTAAATTTTTCAAGAAAAGTCTGCTTATGATATGATTTACAATACTAATTTAAACTTTCTAGTGTTGTCTTTTTTTTTTTTTTTTTTTTTTTTAAATAGCAAATAAGACAGGCCGAAGAAGAAATTTTTTCCCCTTCAGGTTGACATGTTTTTCTGATATATTTTTGGATGCTGTTTAAGGAAAACTTATTTAAAAATTTCCCTCATGTACAGTTCTGAAAAAAAAAAAAAAAAAAAAAAAAAAAGAATTGTTTGATCTTAAAGCTCCATTTTTTTCAACTCCCATCTAAATTACTTCCCTGAAAATTTGGGTGATGTGAGTGGAGAATAAGGAGAGCTGTTTCACCAAGACATCAAAGAAATGGAAAGCAGGTATCATAGACGATACATTTTTAACATGTTAGCAGAATTTTGTTGCATGTTGCATAGAGAATTCCCCCCCCCCACACACACACAAGACCCTCAAGCCTTGCAAAAGGTAAAATGCTCTAAAGGGGGATTCGATGTGAAGACATACATTTAAATGATAATATGTAAATAATAGTCTATTTCAATGCATTTTTTATATAGATTGTTTCGAATTTGTTATAACTTCTAGACGAATTCTTTCGATTTTCATCCTTACTTTGTGAAAATTTCTTACGTGATAGGAAAAAAATAATCATTTCTGAATTCAGATTATCAAAACACATTAGAGACTCTCAATGAAGTACATAAACAATTTGAAAAGTACGATTTCGCAGACCAGTGTAATCGGAAAAAATTTACCCGCTAAGTTATCATGATACTAGACATGCATTCAAATCAACAATTACTAAAAAGATTATTATTGTATTCAAAGAACTTCAAAACCTGAAATTATCGCAAATATTTAGTTTCGAAAATTCGACCCCGTAAATAATACTTTCTGTAACTCATGGTAAGGGAAAGTAATTATCATTTTAAAACTTTTTTACTAGATGCAATATAATTTGGAATGAATGCTTTTAATCGAACCTAACTTTTCTTACAATCTTTTATATGAAAATTATTTTGTATCAATAAAATATGTTAGTTTCATTATGTTTAGTTCACTTTAAAAATGTTGTTGATATGCACCAACTAGAAATTTTGCATGTCATAGTATACGGATCATTATGATATAAATTGAATACAATTTTTAGACTTCCTGCCAATACCAGCTTTTGAGTTATGCACATGCAGGCTAACCACAAGAACCTGGTTATACAATTGAGCGGACTTCAAGACATACTATTGTAAAAACTATTTCATATTCAAAAATTGGACCGCAAAACATTACATTCTCCAACATGTATGGGTAAGAGAAAGTTTAAAAAAAAATGCTCATTAAAAAGAAATGAAAAAAACTTGACTCTCTGTTAAGGCCACGAGTTTAAATAAACTAAATCATTTTATCGCCTCTTTTCCTGCTTTTCCTTAAAGAAAAAACAAACTACTAATTTCATTTTATTTTTTTTGTTTACCAAGAAAAATTACTTTGCAAATTTTTGTAAGAAATGTGCAAGTAAATTTGGATTTATGAACAATTTAGATTATTCTTTTAAATATATTTTACCACCATGTTTAAGAAAGTGTCTTTCTATTGCATAGAATCATTGATATTAGTAATAACAATTTTTTTTTTTTAAATCTTCAAATCTTTTTTTTTTTTTTTCTGTTTTCATTATGTTTTTGTTAAATATACTGAATGTTTGTGCGTGAGCGAGGGGGTGCCCGGGCACCCAGGGCACCCCCCCTGGCTACGCGCATGCATCTACAAACTGTAAACTAATGTAATTAGCATTTTCTTCATGATTTTTCTTATGATTAAAATGAAATTACACTTTTCATTAATCAAATTATTAATTTTTAATAAAATATTGCTATTGCTAAAATTGCGAATTTAAAGTTAAAATTGCAATTTATTGTTTTAACAGAATAATTTTATGCACTGAACATGTACAGTTCAGTGGATTTTATTTTGTCCAGTTTCAGGTGGTTTTTTCCACTTTTGTCCAGCGTCCCGGACTTTTGACAAAAAAGTGGGCGAAATGACAACCCTGCTGAAGTTATACAAAATTCATTGATAATGAACATGCCATCAAAATTTTATGTTCATGTGATATATTTATTTAAAAGTGATGCACAAAAGAATAAAATGAGAAAACAACTTGTTGCTTTAATTTTGAACACCAGTGTTCTTCAGTCAATTGACCACTGTTCCTGAACTAGTGAAATTCCTGCTCTGTGATGTTATTGCTGTTTACTTGATTTTAATAGCAAGAATGGCTTTTAAGAAAATTCTTTTATTATTTACTTCTGTGGTACAAGTAAGTTTTATTGGACTGTTTCATGAAAATTTCTTAAATAAGTACATTGGTCTATAAGAAACTAGCAATCTGTTTATAAACTACTTTTTGCATGCAAGAATGTTGACAACGAATGGGGTATGAAAGGGAAAAAGCCCACAACTATAGGCATTTTGTAAACTTGAAACTTCTGTTGGGTGACTTCGAAGATTTTCTTATCGTGTTTATTTGACATTACGGTTGGATAAACAATTTTTTCCTTTTAATCGTTTGCAAAAATGTCATCTTCGTTTAGAGGACAAAAGGGTTTGTCTTTAACGGTTAAATCGAAATCTTGAAAAAAATTTCTCAATTTCTATATTTTTAAATTTTTATTCAACCTTTTAAAAATATTTTAAATACAATTAAAAAGATATCTTATTCGAATAAATGTAAAGGAAATCATGAAAATTGATTAGACTTTTATTATTAATGTGATAATTTATTGCATATTAATGTTAAAATGAATTTTCAGTTACGTTTTCTTCAGTAATACGTTTTTTAGGAACGGTCCCTTGAAAAACGTATAAGCGGTGCTCCACTGCATTTTGGTAGTTTGATTTTTATATGAAAGAATTCTTTGAATAAAATTACACAAATAGACATAAATTTCTTTTTAATACAAATAAAATACAAAATAAATACAGTAGTGGAAAAAAAAAAAAAAAAAAAAAACTTCAGTCACATTACATATATTTAGATGTGTTTACATGCATGCTGATCATTTTAATATACATTAACTACAAATTTCTATATCTATTGCTTTGTTCCATGTCGTTTTAAACATTGCATTTTTTACTTTTTTAAAAATATTTCTAAATAATTAAGTATAAATTATTTACTATTCTGAATAAAATTTGATTGAAACTAATCCTATAACTATTTTACAGTAACAAAATCATTGCATAAGTATGCTTGAAAAACATTATTTTACACACTTTTCAGGGCTCCCAACATATTTTAGCTACCGAAAAGGATAAAAGAGGACCATTTACAGTTCAAAAGAGGACTTAGGAGGACCATTTAAAACAATAAAAAAAAAAAGAGGACTTCAGAGAGATTTTTTTTTTATCCAAAAATTATAACAAATGTAAACATTTTACACTATCATCGTTTTAAACACCTCGTTAAACAATCATTTAATCATAAAACATTAAATATAACATAACAATAGCTAATACCAACGAGGAAAAAATATCCAATAATTTTTATTTACCATTTATAAAGGCATCTCTGCTGCATTGGAAACTTCTTAAATTTATGGGAAAAAAAAAAAAAAAAAAAAAAAAAAAAAACATAGTAGTAGTAATTATTTGAAGAAAAAGTAAGGCAGATTAATTCCTGAGTAAGTTTTCCAACCTTATTTAATTATTAAAGATTTGTTCTTATAATTCTACAATGATACACTGGAAGAAAAAACGAAAATTATGCAGCAGATTGTGAGATTATTTGGAAATTACACAGATTATGAAATAACACTTTTACTAAATGATATAAATAAATAAGATGGAAGATTGTGAGATTATTTGGAAATAATTTAAAATATTTGTAGTCCCTGAAAAAAATCCCTTCTTATAGGTTCTGGGGTTATAAACTAAATTTAAAAGTAGCATTTACATTGTGGGTGGAGAAAAATTATTCTACACTCATCATCATCAAAATAAACTTTTCAGAGTTCCTAGGAACGGCGTTCCTTCACCTCTAATAGTAGTAATATGTAGAATAAATAATATTGTAGAATATATGGCCAGGTAGGTCTTTCTAGATTTAGGCATGATAGTGCAGAAAATTAAAAAAAGAGGAAACACACATGTTCATAAAATTAATTTTAAAAGAAAAGTAATGCGCGTGGGGAAAACTATACAAATGTACATTTATAAAATTTATTTCAAATGAAAAATAATGCTCACATGAAAAACTATACAAAATATTTTAAAAGTGACAAATTAAACTAAAAGAATAATGCACATCAACACAATAAATTGTGTGTTAAAAAAAAAAATTATTTGCCTAATGCAATGTTCAGGTCTACACACTCTTGTAGAGAATGAGGAGCTTTCATTCTTTTAGTCGGTACATTCAATGAAGATTTCTTCCTTTTAAAATACCCATGTTCGGAAGTAAATGACCGTTTTGCAGGCCTTCCTGTCTGCTGGCATCTACGTGTTCCCACAGCAAATTTCCGCCGTGAAACAGCAGTCGGTTGGACTGGTATTGTGGTGGATTTTCTGCCAGCTGTAACAGTTTTAAAATGAGGTTTTCCGAAATTATGTAGGGCAGAAAGGAGACTTGCATCTGTTTTTGTTTTTTCAAATTTTGATAACATGCTATCAATTGCACGTGAGAAATCCTGAGGATTTTTTTCAAATTTTTCTTTTAATTTTGCGTTCATATTTTTAAGTCTTTCCTCAAATTTGTCCCATTTCATTTCTAATGATATATCTACATCTTCTGGAGTACTCTGAAGTTTGTTTTCTTCTATTTTACTGAGGTTTTTCTCCTCATTGTTTACCTCATATGTTTTATTTTCTAGCAATGGACAGTACCAATTTTGTTCAACATCAACATTACCTACAGCAATAAATGAAATTTCATTTTTTCTGACACTGTGAAAGGTACAATGTTCGGACATGATTTTTCTTTTTCAAGAGCTACAAAATGTTGGTGCTTACAAGGAGCACCCTTGAATCCCAGTGGGCATGAGCATATACCCAAGTCAATATTAACCTCATATTCACCCTGTGTATCTGAATTTTTCACAATACAAAGTTCTCCATAATTTTCTACAATTTTCAAATTAACATGTTTCTTTCTATCTGGGAAATATTTCAGATTGGTATATCTACCAGTAAGAACATCTAGTATCTTTTTACTATAATACTCTGGTAGTGATACAGAAACATAATAAAAAAGTTGTTGGACATTGTAGGCTCTGGTTCTATTCAAGACTTTATCCTTCAAAACATGAACAGCTGCTTCTACAATATTATTTGTGGTGTCTTTACTTTTTCTGAAACAAAGACACCAACAATTAGCCCGTTTCAAATATTTTTCAACATGCTGTAAAAAATTTGCATACTTTCGAACTTTAAGATCTTTTCTAAATTCATCTACAGATGATAAATATGCAATTTCATCTTTAGCATATAGAATCTTTTTAAATAAATTAAACAAGTCTCTTCTATCCATAGACACAATATTATGCTGAGCATTCCACAGCCATCTCCAAATGGCTTGCAAAACATGAAAACTGCATAGCCAGATGTTAGAATCTGGAAACGCCTTTCTTAGACTGTTTTGCTGAGCGACAGAATCGTCTGTTAAAAATGCTGATGGTCCTTTCAAGCCAGCACCACCAAAAGCACCAAATGGCAACATTTCCTTCAGCATTTCTAAACCCGTACTAATAAGATTTTCAGATTCTGAGGATGAAATAAAAACTGAAAGTGGCAAGCCACCAACACGTGAATCTGTCATTAGAAGAAAGACTCTGCAATTGAAACGATCCATATTCCCAGAGCTATCTATAAATACTGTTTGCGATGCATTTTCAACTGTATGAGCCCTCTCCATTAATGGCGATATCAAAACAATGATAAAATCCTCGTCAATGATTTTTATTCTACTTTTTACAGACTGATCAGATTCAATCATTGCTTGTAGACTCTTTAAAAAGTCTCCTTTAACAATTTCTCCAAAGTCTTTATTAAAAGAAGTATAGTAGAGCCTGTACACCCACTGTAAATCAGGACAAATGGAGCGGTCAGCAGCTACTTTGTAATAGTTATCTTCATATTCTTCTAATAAATCTTTTTTGTGAATTTCTAGAGCTTTAGAAGGGGCATGCTGACTTCGAAACAATTCAATAAATTTAATTTTGATTTTTTCATCAGGATCTTTGTATTTTAACGCTTCAGCTACGTCAATGTTATGATTGTGGTCACTTGAAATTTTCACAATTGTAGGATAATCTTGCATTAATGTATCTTTTGACCTGCAAAATAATTATTTTTATTATTTAAATTAAAAAAAAAAATGAAAACAGAAAAATATATATAATTTAAAATGTAAAAAAAAAAAAAAAAAAAAAAAGGTTGCGATGGTACCTGGAAAACTCGGGGAATTTCAAAAATTAGTGCAAAATCAGCGAGCATTGATTATAATAAATGGGGGGAGAAAAAATTTTCATTTTATTTATTTATTTTTTAATACCTCCTCATTTAAATAATCATTTATTTTGATCATCAATTATTTTTTTTAATTAAAACAAATATATATATATACATACGTATCTTTTTTTTTTTTTTTTTTAAACATAAAAGAAGAAATTATACAGTTTCAAAGATAAACGGCAAAAGTTTCAAATGAATTTAAATTATAATTTCAAGAAATTTTTGTTGCAGAATTCATAGAAATGATTGATCACATTCACTGTATTAGCAGTTTAGCAACAGGAATACTTGGTGGCGCCATATTTCGAAGAAAATTTGTATTAAACATTCTCTTGCTTAGGTTTTATGAAATAATGTAATAATATTATTACATACACTACATTTGAATTAAATAGTAATAATCTAATAATAAAGAAAGTTTGTTTTTAAAATTATTTTCACAAAAATTTTCTCCTTTTCTAATTGTCAATATCTTAATTTACCAGCATAATGAAGAATTGAAATGTATTGCTTATAGAAGAATTATCATTCAATACTGACTTTGATTGCTTTTTTTTTTTTTTTTTAATAATTTTCATAACTAATGTTGACAAATTTCCACGATTTCCGTTACCTTTTTATACACATTCCATAATTTTATGTATATCACACTCTTGTGTAATATGCTTCCTAAACCACTGTAATTCAAAAACCAATACTGATGGGCAAAAATATTATCTTTTTGTTTGTTTGTTTTCTTTGTTCACTTACTGGAAAATAAAATCAAAATTTTGGAGATATTAACAAAATTATAAAAACATGACACATTTTAATTGCTTAACATATTAACATCAAGACATGTAATTATACTTATTAAATCTTTTTAGAGTAACGACTGATTTTTTTTTTTTTTTTTTTTTTATGTTAACTTGGTGAGATTTAACTAAAAAGCAGCCAATCCTGTGCAATGTGCAATCATGGTTAAGATAACACTTGCTTTATAATCTTTCAGTTATGCTTGCTGAACAAAAATCAAAATTTCAATGATTTTGGAGTGTTTTTACAAAATTTCCTTATTTTTTCCTGACGTTTCCAGATTGATAAATTACCCTGATTTTTTTATGATTTTCCTGATAGTCGCCACCATATTGTAGTATTCACTTTAAAAAATATTCCATAAATTTGCAACTGTTTAACCCCTTGTTCCTTGTTCATTCATTCTAGTGATTCATTTGAATATACCGACCCTCGCCCACTAGTAATAATAATAATTGGTAAATAAATTGGCAATAATCAAATGAATTGGTACTCAAGGGATTAATAAATAAACATATTTCTGCTGCAATGAAATTTGTTTACATTTACCGGAGTATCATAAATTACAGGTTTGCAAATTATCGGTACTCAACTGTAAGTATGAAAAAAACATCCTAAATATAAATTAAATAAAAAAAAGTTGAATAAAAATAAGTCACAGTAAAAACTGAATGGTGCTGCCATCTATTGACAAGTTACGAAGCTAAATTCAATAACAAATAATTACTGTAGAATCCCGATTTTAAGTTCCCCCCCCTCCCCACTCTTAGGAAATTTTGGTTTTTTCCATGAATCTTGAAAATAAGCCCCCCCCCCACTTCCATTTCACCCCTCCCCCATTTTGAGTAAAAGTTAATTTCCAAAATCTTAAGAACATGTAATGATTTTAATTAATATTTAAAATATAATGAATAATTTAAATGTAACAAATAATTTAAATGTAATTTATAAATTTTAATAAAAATAAGTTTAAATATAATTAATTCCGAAAATCTTAACTACATTTCAAGTATTTTTTTTTAAATAATTTTTGACAGAAAAAAAAAATTTATTCTACTCTTCTCTCTATTTTAAGAAATTAACAAAATGATTTGGTAATGAGAACTCGATCTACATTGAAAATCAAAATAGTAGAATGATTCTTCAATAGATGGCAGCACTAGACATAACTCCAAAAACTTTTTTGTAGAATTATATTTAATGATTTTAATTAATATTTAAAATGTAATAAATAAATATTAAATATGTAAACAATAATTCAAATATAAATATCATTAATAAAAATAAATTTTAAGTGCATTTCAACTAAATTTATTCTTTGAGTAAATTTTATTCTCCTTCTGCTAGTGAAAGTGATTAGTAATTTTTGTTAGTGAAATTTGTAATTTTTAGTAATCATTAAAATAATAATTGAATATATAAGCTTATATTTATTTAACTTTCATACACGGAATATATATATTTTTTTAAATTATTATTTATTTCATTTTATTTATTTATTTTAAAAAGCTGCATTTTTAAAAGTTAATTTTTATTTTTATAATTTTATTACTTTCATTGAAAAGATTCATAAAGTTCAAGTTTTTTTTTTCCTTAGCATTAACAAAGTAAGTCTTTATTCCCCACCCCCCCCCCCTTTATTATCAAATATATGATTTTCTTGAATGTATATAAATATATTTTAAATTAATCATTGTAATGTGCATGTTCGATTACAATACAGATTTTCTTAATAAATAACTACTACTTATATCAATAGATGGAGCCACCGCGAAAGTTGTCATTTGTTTTCTAAAAAAGAGAAATAGTTTTTTATATCTTCGTAAAATACTGTTTTAATAACAATATTATTTAAAATCAATTTCATGTATTATTTCATATTTACCTAAAAACATATTTTTAATATGCATACTCTAATGTATAACAACACTCAAGATTTAACTTAATTATCGTGCAAAATCAGTCTTTAATCTTTTTTTTTTTTTTTTCACTTAACCATATAAAAAAAGCTTAGTTTAAATTAATTTATTTTTAATAAATATTTTAAAATTTATTTCTGTAAGTTAGATTCAATTCTGGATTAGATAAGAGTATTAACTTTATTAGCTGGCAATAGATGGCGCCACCATTTTTTTTTTTTTTTTTTTTTTTTTTTTTTTAACATTTTATTTTTTAAGAAAATTTTTGTATATATTGATTTTAACCCCCCCCCCCATTTTTTTTGTCATTCTAATTTGAAAATGGGGGGGGGGGGGGCTTATAATTGACATACTACAGTAAAGTTGTAAATTAGCCTGGATTTTGTAATTTTCTGGATTTAAAAAGTCCAGAATTTGGAGACTATATTCGGGTTGATTTAGAAAATACTTTTTACTTAGAATTAAAAAAAAAAAAAAACTGTTTTTTCATTTTCAAAACTAGACCAAAAGTAGAAAGAAGTAGGTAAAAAGAGGAAAAAAGATAATTGTAGTAAAAAGTAGGCAAAAACAGGAAAAGTAGGAGCTCTGCAAGGTCTGAAATTAGATTTCAAACAATAATTACCATTCCTAAGCAGTTTTTGTTTAACTCAAGTTTTGTCTTGTCTCTACTGACAGCTCAAAATGCACTGACAATAAAAGTTTCTATGTTAGTGCAAAATAAACAAAAAGGAAAAAAAAAAAAAAAAGAAAGAACGAAAAGTTAACAAAATCCATGGAATGTCTTACAAAAATACCACCCAAATTTTTACAAATTCAAAATCTGTCCCTACACCTTGAAGAAAACTACTAAGTCCTCTGAAGCTAGCAACACTGCAGAGCATCACAAATTACAGGTTCGCAGATTAATGGTACTCAACTGTAAACTTAAAAAAAAAAAAAAAAAAAAAAAACTCATCCTAAATTACCTAAGAAAAAGTTGAATAGAAATCACTAATAGCAAAAAATGTATGGTGCTTCCATCTATCGACATGTTAAGAAGCTACTAACTCCAATTAGAAATAAATAAAATTGCAAATTGTCCAACATTTTGTAATTTTTCAGATTTTGGAAAGTGCACTGCAGTTGATTTTGAAAATATTAGTTCCCCATCCCATCATAAAATTTTTGACCTCTGTTTTTTTTTTTTTTTTTACTTTTTTACACGTTTTCAGGTGTGAGGAATCCGGAAATGACAAAATTTGTAGGGTGTCTTAGTCCGTTAGTGTGTTTACATAATATCTCATGAACAAATGATCGCAGAGAGGTCAGACCAGGTTTAAAATATTACTTTTGATACTGGCAAGAACCCTATTTATTTGCAACATTCGAATTAAAAGACTTCGTAAGTTATTAGAAATTGAATTTCTTAACATGGCAGTATAGGACAAATTTTCACATAAACATCAAATTTTGAGAGATATTTTCATCGTAAAGATGTCACACTACTTTTGAAATATTATTTAGGATACTGGCATGAATATCACTGACTATGAATTTTCCAATATAAAAATTTTGTAAGTTATTAGAGATTTACGAATTTCTTAACATGGCAGAATAGGGCAAAATTTAACACAAGCGTTAATTTTGAGGGATATTTTCATTGTAACGGTGTCAGACCACTTTTGAAATATTATTTAGGATACTGACAGGAATACCATAGAGTATGAATTTTCTAATTTAAGAAATTTGTAAGTTATTTGAACTTTACAATCTCCTTAAAATGGCAGAAGAATACAAAACTGAGCATAAACAGCCATTTTCAGGATCAAATATATCAGACAACTTCAAAATAACATTTATGATACTTGTATGAACATGACTGATTACAAATATTCTAATAGGAAAATTTTGTAAGCTATTTGTTATTTAAGATTTTATCAACATAACAAAATTGAAAATTTTCTATATAAATATGCATTTTGAGGATTGTTGCGTTGGAAATAGTAGCATGAAAACTAAACTACGAAATTCACCCTAATAAAATAAATTAATAGATTAGAATATAAGATAAATATATCGAAGTGAACGGTGGATAGCCTATTAGACGGGAATTTCATTCTGTCACTGTGTCAAGCGTTTTTTCAAATTCATTTCTCTTAACATAACTATGTTAAGAGAATGTCCTCTTCTAGAAATTTATGAATATATATATATGATGGAGAACTGAGCAGAGTCCACCTATGACAACTAGTCTTTTACTTAGAATTAAAAAAAGAAAACTTATTTTCAGTTCTAAATTCACAAAATTTTCAATCTCAAACTTTTAAACTGAACCAAAAGTAGGAAGAAGTAAGAAAAAACAGGAAAAAAAGAACAGCTGTAAAAAAAAAGGAGAAAATAAAAAAAGTAGAAGCTCTGTGGGATCTGGAAGTGATAATCTATGCTATTATTTTGGAAACAAGTGCCAAAATATAATTTTTGAGCTCTGGTATGGGTGAATCATAAATTTTAGTTGTCTTTTTTCAGGTTGGATCAGAAACTGAGCATAATTGTGGTCTTGATGCTTGTCACATTTGGAATTTACAGCTATCTGTAAAAGCAAGCTAAAAATAAAAATCTGACCATAAAATGCATAAATTCTAGAAAAACAAATTATACCTATTTTTTCGCCCTTCTACAAATGACTTTATAGTAACATTAAGTTTGGCAGGACATCCAGTGTGTTTCTGAGAAGGCGTTTTAACTGCATGACTGGAAGGATATGTATTGTGATGACATCTATACCTAGCCTGAAATTTTAAAACAAATAAATATTGAAACTCAATTTCATAATACTATTCTATTACATATTGCATACAATTAAATAAATATTTAACATATATAATGTTAGAGAAGTTTGAGGGGAGGGGGGGAGACCCTGACCAGACTTTGAATTCTAAAGACTATTACCAGAGTTCATACATTTTTTTTCACTTGAAAAAACAGAATCATCAAAAGCAGAAAATCTCAGAAATTTCAGATATTAAAATTGTAGCACCGCAGAATAGTATATACATATATGTATATTTTAAATCATTTTTCAGCTACAGAAGAGTACTGACTTTTTGAGTTAAAGTGGATCAAGACTAACTTTAATAACCAAATGAATTGGTTAATCTGAAAATATAAAATAAAATAAATTATACTTTTTAAATACATATTTTAACCAGGGTTGACAGGTTTTTGACGGTTTAAACCACAGTTTAAACTGTCACATCAAAAACCTCAAGCCAGAAACTGCCAAAAACCTTAAACTTTATACTTCTTGGTATATTTTAACAATAAAGTAGTCATATTTAAAGAAATAAAAAATTATAATAAAAGAAAGGGCTTAGTTTTTGTGTCTCCCATGGTTAAAAATAATTCTGGGAAGCGTATTATCGGTTTCTTATGAATGCTGAAGACTTTTATTTAAGTACAAAAAAAAAACAAAAAAAAAAAAACATTTATTATCTTTACAAAAAACAAAAATTGAAATATAGGAATTTGTATATTCTAAGGTGAACTATTTATTACATTTTAAGAGATCTCTCTACTTATCGTCCCCAGAAGCCAGTGCCAATGGTATTCTAAGGAGAATTTTTCCCCATTACAACTTATTAACCAACAGATATTTTTAAATTCCGTTTTCACATTCAGAAACTTCACAACAATTAAACAATTTATCGCTTTCTAAAAATTAGTTTTCAAAATTTTTAATTTTTTATTTTGAAGTTGCAAATTTTCACAATGTAAAATTTTTCATTTTTGAGCTTAAAAATGAAATCTTAAAAAATAAATAAATAAATAAATTTTTAGAAAGCAATAAATTGCTTCATATTTGTGAATTTTCGGAAAGTGAAAACAGAATTTAAAAATATGTAATAGTTAATGAATTATAATGAGGCAAAATTTCCTGGCTTCGGTTTTCGGAGACGATAAGTACAGAGAGAGTCCCCCTTAAGTTATAAAAATTTTACAAAGTCTTCAGTATATATCTCTTTTGCAAATTACTACCTTATAAGTATGAAAATTTGCATTTATATGCATTGAAATTTAATATTAAATACATTTAAATTTCAAGTAGAGTCACTCCATTTTTTTTTTTTTTATGTTTGATTGCTAAAAATTTTCATTAAATTTCAACATTTCACATAATTTTAAAAATTAACCTATTATTTAATTTACAAAGTAATAGTCTAATACATTAAATATTTTTTTGAAGAGAAAAAATTAATATTATCATGAAAATTTTTAATTTTTTCCTTTAATTAGTTTTAAAGAATTTTTAATATATTTAATTGTATTACTATAATTTACCACCTACATGTGCAAATTTTCATAGCTCTAAGATAATTTACGAAAAAGATTATAATGTTCCCTCTCTCCATAAGACAATGCATTTATGGGTTCACGTTGTATCCCACATTTCGTAAGTGTTGGTTGCTAAGTTGTGATCACTTAGAAATTAGATGACGAAGATCGTTGATTTTTCTATTATTATTATTAAATCACAATTTACACTAAGCGGATAAAATTATCCGATAAAAATCAAGTAGAGATTACATAAGAAGAGCTAAAATGCAATGCACAATCAGAAATCGCAGCAACATGCTGCTTGCTGCATAACCGCGACATTACCAACTGGCTTTTTATTAGTGTTGCCAGAAAATGAAAAGTATGTTCAAAATTAAAGTTCGATTGAAATTAAAGTTCGATTGAAAATTCGATTTGTCATGAGTCCATGGTTCACCACAGTACTCCCCTCCCTAGTGCTGAGCACCATGTTAGAGGTATCGTGGGTTAAATCTAACTGTTCGACCCGAGCGGGTCACTGTGGGTGGTTTGAGTATGTCCATTTGGTGTTCAGGAATTGGAATAAGAGTTGAATTGGGCATTTCGGGTATGTCAGTTTGCTGTTCAGCAATTGGAGCCACAGGTGTCGGAGTGGAAATTCTGTCAAGGAAAGCAGGCTTCAACCTATCTATGTTGATGGACACATGTTTTCCTTTTATCTCAAGGGTAAATATTTTTTGTGTGCGAGACACTACTCTATAAGGCCCATCATATGGTGCTTGCAGTGGTTTCCTCACACCGTCATGTCTCACGAAGACATGTGTGCAACTCTCAAGAGCAGGGTGCACAAATATAGATGTTTTGCAGTGTGCGGTTGCAGGGGTAGGCCTTAGGTTGTTCATGGTAAACCGGAGTCGTTGGAGGAATGAGTGAGGGTCAACCTGAGAAGAGGGTGGATCCAAGAAGTCTGCAGGCAACCGTAAAGGTGAGCCATATACTAATTCAGCTGCTGTGCACTGGAGATCAGCTTTAAAGGCAGAACGAAGGCCTAGCAGCACTAGAGGCAAAGATTCTGTCCATTTTGCACTGTCATAACATTTTAGACTCTGTTTGAGAGAACGGTGGAATCGCTCGACAATACCATTGCTAGATGGGTGGTAAGGTGTTGTACGAATCTTTTTTATACCAAAAGTATCTGTCAGTGCTGCAAAAAGGTTACTTTGGAACTGCCGACCTTGGTCTGTGGTGATTTTGGAAGGGCTACCAAAACGTGACACCCAGTGTGATATAAAAGCTCGTGCCACAGTTTCTGCTGTGATGTCTGGAATAGGTATGGCTTCTGGCCACCTGGAAAATCTATCAATACAGGTGAGGATGTACTCGCAGCCTTCTGAAGGTGGTAGAGGTCCTACTATATCAATATGCACATGGTCAAATCTTTGTGATGTAAGTGCAAATGGTTGTGGAGTGCTCCAAGTGTGCCGTATTACTTTGGACTGTTGGCACTTAAGACAGGAACGAGTCCATGAGGTAATGTCTTTGGCAATGGAAGGCCAAACGAAGCGAGTTTGCACTAGTTTTTTGGATGCTCGTACACCAGGGTGTGCTAGGCTATGTAAAGTTTCGAAGATCTGTTTACGGAAATCTTTTGGAACGTATGGTCTGATTGATGTGTTGGTGACATCACAATAGAGTTGTACATTGGAGTCTACAGTCCATGGTCGCAATTTTAATGAGTGGTGAGAGTCTACAAGCAGATCTGCTAGCTCTTTGTCGCACTTTTGAGCTTCTGCAATGGCTTTGAGGTCAATGGGTGGTGAATGAATGGCATTGATTCTAGACAAGGTGTCCGCCACAACATTTTTTGACCCTGATATGTGTCGTATATCAGTACAGAATTGTGCAATAAAATCTAGATGTCGAAGCTGCCGTGGTGAACAAGATTCAGAGTTTTTGCTAAAAGCAAAAGTTAAAGGACGGTGGTCTGTAAAAATTATAAATTCTTGACCTTCTAAGTTATGGCGAAAATGTTTAACCGCCGAATATATTGCCAGTAGTTCCCTGTCATAAGCACTATATTTACGCTCAGCTGGGGATAGCTTTTTTGAAAAAAATGAAATGGGTTTAAAACCATCGGGTGTTAAATCATTCAGAGCAGCACCTATAGCTACTTCTGATGCATCAACCATTAAACAGAGTTTTTGATTAGGTGCTTGAAAGTGGAGTGTGGCTGCATTAGATAAATCCTGTTTGCATTTTTCGAAGGCAGCAAAAGCAGAGTCAGTCCAAGGGACTTTACGCTTGTCATTCTTTTTTGAATTTTTGAGAAATTCATGCAAAGGGGTTTGAGTATTAGCAGCATTTGGGATAAAACGACGGTAGAAATTAACCATAGCAAGAAAACGCTTTAGTTCAACCATGGTTTCGGGTTTGGGAAACTCTACGATAGCCTGCACTTTTTGAGGTAGCGGCCTTACACCGTCAGGTGTGATAAGGCATCCAAGGAAACTAACAGAGGGTTTTCCAAGGACGCACTTTAAAGGATTAAGCTTTAGGCCATGTTGTGATAAACGAGTGAAAACTTCCTTAAGATGTTGTTTATGTTCTTCAGCATTAGCAGAAGCAATAAAAATGTCATCAAAATAGGGTATGCAATAATCAAGACCAGATAAGACGGTATGTATGTATCGCTGAAATGTTTGACCAGCATTTCTTAAGCCGAATGGCATGAAAAGATACTCATAAAGACCGAAAGGAGTTGTAACAGCAGTTTTAGGTATATCTGGAGGGTTTACCGGAATTTGGTGATAGGCTCTTGTCAAATCAAGAGTTGAAAATATAGATTTACCATGGGAAAGTTGTGTACAGTCCTGAATATGTGGAACTGGATATCTGTCAGGTACTGTTATTGAATTTAGCCGACGGTAATCCCCACATGGTCTCCATTCCCCATTAGATTTTTTAACCATATGCAATGGGCTTGCCCAAGGGCTATTAGATGGGCGAATTATGCCTTGAGTCATCAAGAACTCAAACTCTTGACGGGCTGCTGTTAGCATGGCAGAAGCTAAACGTCGAGGTTTTGAGAAAACAGGAGGTCCAGTAGTTTCTATATGATGATACACTGTGGTATGTTTATGTTGTTTAGTCGGTTGGGATGGGTTAGTGAGCTCTGGAAAGCAAGCGAGTATTATGTCAAATTCAGAGTCACCAAGCATAATTGAAATGTTAGATTTTAAAGAATTTAAGTTTGAAAATTTTCCGCGAGAAGTCAATTTAGTTTTGGCATCAATCAGAGAACCATGCTTAGCATCAACAAGGAGGTTGAAATGTTTTAAAAAATCTATTCCAATTATTGGCTGACTCACATCCGCAATGACGAAAGACCATGTGAAGACTCGACGCAAGTTTAAATCGAGACTGAGAAGTTTGGTGCCATAAGTTTTTATTTTCGTCCCGTTGGCAGCAAAAAGAAGTAAATCATTAGATGGGTTTGCAAGAGGGGCAAAGCTCTTAGGCAGAACAGATATATCTGCTCCCGTGTCAATTAAAAATTTTTGATTTAATTTTTTATCGGCCAACATGAGTCGACTGATCTGGCGGTCACTATCATGGCCAGTGAGTGAGCGCCAATTTAGTTTTCCGGATTGTGGAAACAGCAAGGTGGGTTGCACTTGTTTGCTTTTTTTCCAAAGTTAGTGTGATAAAAACAAAACCCATTGGCCGGCTCCTTATATTTTCTAGGACGTTAATGGGACTGATTACGCCTGAAGCTATTTGATCTTTGTCGAGTACGGGATGAACGTTTTTCTATTCGGAGCTCATTAACTAAGGTTGTTAGGTGAGAAATTTGTTGTTCGAGCTGAGTGATTTTTTGATCGGAGAATGATGTAGCTGAAGTGCTAGGATTTGAAATGGCATTAATGCTAGAATTACTTGTGAGATCATTAACCTTGTCAGCTACAGCTGCTAAATTAGAAAGGTCCTCATTAAGTACAGCTAAAATTGTTTGGGTAGAGTGAGGTAGTCTGCCAAGCCACAAAGATTTTAAAAGAGGTTCACCTACAGTATCACCAGCTAATGCACGCATCCGTGTAAACAACTGAGAAGGCCGCTGGTCTCCTAATTCTAAACCTTGTAGTAAGGTACGTATTTTAGATGCTTCGCTTTCGGAGTGCACTTCAATAAGCCTGTCTTTCAAAGCTTTGTAGCGATTTCCGTCAGGAGGGCGTAAAATGAGATCGCTTACTGAATTAAGTACATCAGCGTCGAGGGCAGAAACTACATAATTAAATTTAGTAACATCGGCAGTTATGTCCGATAAAGAAAAATTTGATTCCATTTGGACAAACCACAGAGCAGGATTATTTTTCCAAAATGGGGGTGGTTTAATAGCGACGCGGGCTACTGCATTGCCCTGACTGCCATTATCGTTTTCGTCTGGCATTTTGGAAGGAGGGAATAAAATATGGTTTGAAAATGTATAATAATCACAAAATGCAGGGTCAAAAATTCAAATAAGGCGTTAGGGTTAATCGTAAATACAAGTGTGCATGCAAAACAAAAAAATATGTATATATATTCATACAAGTAAAAATAAACAAGTTATCCTATCAAAGAAAAAAATATATATACAGAAAATAATGGTAATTCGGGACCTTTTCAAGCTATTAAAAAAGTACTGGCAATATATCGGAAGAAGGGTCAAATAAAATCTTACCGTTCACCACGTGTTAGTACTCGCCATTTGCGAGCGCAATATTTTTATCATGACTGTTATGAGCTTTGTTAAAAAAACACATGTTGACATCAATGAAGATTGTTGAGAATTTATAGCGAAGGTGCGTTTTCAGATGAAATACAAAAGGATCACCAATATGGGTTCACGTTGTATCCCACATTTTGTAAGTGTTGGTTGCTAAGTTGTGATCACTTAGAAATTAGATGACGAAGATCGTTGATTTTTCTATTATTATTATTAAATCACAATTTACACTAAGCGGATAAAATTATCCGATAAAAATCAAGTAGAGATTACATAAGAAGAGCTAAAATGCAATGCACAATCAGAAATCGCAGCAACATGCTGCTTGCTGCATAACCGCGACATTACCAACTGGCTTTTTATTAGTGTTGCCAGAAAATGAAAAGTATGTTCAAAATTAAAGTTCGATTGAAATTAAAGTTCGATTGAAAATTCGATTTGTCATGAGTCCATGGTTCACCACACATTGATATGTTTTCAAACATAAAAAGTTTTCTTTTTTCTGGAAAAAGAAAAAAAAAAAAAAAAAAATATATATATATATATTTACACACACACATACATATATAGAATGTTAGTTAAAATCTTAGTACATTGCAACTTAAAAATCTGCATAAAATCATTTAATATTATAGTTACCATTTTTCACATAGGGTTTTCGACGGTTTAAACCAGTTTTTGATGCATGTTATGTCAAAAACCCGTTTTTGACGTCAAAAAACCAATCCTGATTTTAACAAATATAAAGGTTACACAGATATACCACATACAATACATATTGTCATGTACAGTATAACACCTTTAATTCGGACTAGTTCAGAAATATCTATAATTTGGGCTAAAAAATAAATTATCTTTTTTGTTTTTGAGAAATAACTACAGATGGCGCCACTAAAAAATGTAATTTTTATTTCTAACAACCTTACACTTATTTTAGCTTAGTTAGGTGGCTGATTGGATGTTTAGAAAAAGGAGAGAGAGAATAGAGAAATGTTATATTTGTGTTTGCTTTTGTTATAAGCCAAGTCCTTTAAAAAAAAAAAAAAAAAAATTCCATGTATTTTATTTGTATTCTTAGTGCCGCTGCTGTGTTAATTGTCATATCCTGTTTTAATGACATATATACTTTATTTTTGGGATTTATACTATTTATTTTTTTGTTATATTATTTGGAGCTATATTATTAAATTACGAAATAACATTCTACTCATCAGAAAAGTTATTTCTTTAAAATTAAGAAATATGGCACCACCACACAAATTTTTCTTTTACTTTTAATATTTCAAGTAAATAATATTGCAAATATCATTTGAAAAAAAAAAAAAAAAAAAAGTATATAATATATATATATATTTTTTAATTTTCTTTTTTGTAAATCAACATTCGTATATTATATTTTATTTACTTAAATGCACTCAAGATCTGAATGATATATAATTCTGAAATTTCCATAAATCAGAATTTATGATGTCCTGACGATTCTGGATTATAGGTGTTATACTGCATATGTTTTCATTTATATGAGAAAGAACGAATTTTCAATTATTATGTATGTATATCCTTTATAAAAGAAAATTTGAAATATTTATATTTCAATCTAGATATGTACAGATATTCAGAGGCAAATGCATTGTATGCATACAGGAGTATACAAATATTATGTCATTAAAAAAAAAAAAATAATAATAATAATAATTAAAATTAAACAATTGGAAAACAAAATGGAGATCTGTCAAGACAGATCTCCGCACTTTAGAATATTCTAAATACTTTAGTAGCTTTATCCACATTGGCTATTATTTTTTTCTACAAATATCAGAAATATGTTCATAAGCTTTGTGCATTTGCGTGATTTTATGCTGTGTGTGCATGCATTAGATGACTGCATGGGACTGAACACAGGCCTATACAAAACTAAATGAAAATAAAAATTTTGCATCTTTAACAAAACTCTCTTTAATCAAATAAGAGTCTCACGATACGCTGAAACCCTGCTCACCAAATATTGCATATAACAAACAAAATATAAGAATGTGGTTTCGTTATTACTACATGTCGAGATTTACCTCCTTAATAAAATACATAAAAGTAATTTATTTAAATAAACATTACAATTAAAAAAAAATATTATTTATTTTTTTATTATAACTGATATAAGAAAAATTGTTTTATATGAGTAAGATTATTAGTAGAATGAATTGCAATCCTGATACAAGATTCCACTTTATTAATATGGAGTTAACACCTATAGTTTAGAAATATTCATAATATTGACTATGAAAACCAAATTTCCTCTTTTTTGTTTCTGCTTTTGGTAAATGACTACAGATGGCACCACTAAAAAACATAATTCCATTAATTTTTTTTTTAAATAACCAATCAGAGTGCTTTTTACACTTTTAAAACAACTATTAATAAAAGCAGATAGCTGATTGGATGTTTAGGAGAAATGCTTCTATTAGTTGTATGCCAATATTTATTTTGATTTTGATTCCTGTTTGTTTTTGTTGAAAATTAATAATGTTAGTGCCTTGTTGAATTATATTTTTGTGCATATGAGTTCAGGTATTAAAACAAATGGCTTATTAAAATCTGTTTCTTCTCACAAACTAAAAATGAAGCACTTGTCTTTTTAGACAGCCTAAAGTAATTTTTATTTACATTTAAAAACTACTTCAGTATTTTCATTATCCAATAATATAGTTTTAGTAATTTTCTGTGTTTATTTATCTTATTTTTTAAACACATTTTGATTTAAATATTTATATATGTAATTTTTTAGCATTATTTATTTATAATTTATTTTAACATTAAATCTTTTTACACTGCCATTAATTTGCATGATAATAATAATAAAAATTAAATTAACTTGTCATAATCTGTTTAAATTAGTTAAAAAATTTTTAATGATATAGCTTTCAGTATTGGGATTCATATTATTTATTCTTTCATTACATAATTTATATATATATATATATATATATTTAATTAATTACGAAATTACATAATCTGTTCATTAGGAAAAAAATTTCTACAAATTTAAAAAAGACAGTGCTACCACAGATTAAAAAAAATATATATATATAATGTTTCAATATTTCATAAAATCTTTTTATATTTCAATGTAGATATTATTTGTCTAAAGAAAAAATCAATAATTTATCTTTAAAAAAATATCATATAGGACATAATAGTCTGCTTCATTTATCATCACCAGAAACTGAGGACAATGTTATTCTGTGAGAAATTTTGTCTACTCATAACTCATTAACAACACATTCTATTTTTCTGTACAGAAAATTCACAACTGTTAAATTGACAGCCTTTTTTTAAATTTGCAATACATTATTTTGGAACTGTGAAATGAAAAATTTCACATATTGAAAATTTGCATTTTAAAGCTTCAAAATAAAACATTTAAAATTAAAGAAATCTGTTTTTTTTTGTTAATAGTTGTGAATTTTCTGAATGTGAAAAAAGAATTTAAAAATATGCATTAGTTACTAAGTTATAAGTAAACGAAATTTCCCGTAGAATAACATTTTCCGGAGATGGTAAGTGAAGTGGGCCATTAAATGCAGCAGTTCTGAAAGATCTATAATTCGGAATCGGCAAGGTACCGACAAATTCTGGAATAAAAGTGTTATACTATATATACAATTAAAGCATTGTTTTAAAATCCTAAAAATAAAATATTTTCAATGATTTAATACATTTTCTATATTTGTTGCAGAATTTATTTGTTAGCAGAAAAGAATAATTAAATTGTTGCTCATAGCAATTTTAAGTAGAATTTTCAATGCATTTTACAATTAAAATGATATCAAGATCTTTTTTGTCAGATAACGAGGATTGAATTTACATTTTAAATTTTCTTATCTTACTATTGAAAATTTGCTTACAGTGAGTATTAACCTGCCAACATAGCTAAAACAAAATCAAGTATTGCATTCTTATCTTGTACATTCAAATTCACTTACTTTTATATAAGCTATTAATAAAAAAAATTACCATTCAAATTTACAAATACATTTACATGCAAAAGCATTATTTAAAATCTCACAAAAACTTGAAAAATCAATATTGTTATTTACATATATACATTACATAAGCTTCCTTCCTTTTGTATGCTCTGAATATTTTACTGTACAGGAAAAAATCTTCTGCAGTAATGTTGGAATTATTTATGTTTTTTTAATGATAAAAATATTGCTTTGTGACTTCTTATTGTTCTATGTACTCAACAGCACTTTCGATTTCGATACCTTTTAATCCACCTGTTTTTTGAAAATTTTGGTGAATAAATGATTATTCTTAGAATACAGTGTGTTAGGTTTTTGACACAGCATGTCAAAAACTATCAAAAACCTCTTGTAATAATCTTATTAAAAGTATTCTATTGTAAACCCAGCTACAGAACTGAGTAAATCATAATTTATATGTTATAAATAATTTTGTGTTACATTAATGAAATTAACTAAAATACATTTTATAATTCATATCATTTATGAAGGAAAAATAACAATATATTGAAATGATATGGTGCATTTTTCAATGTACTATTTTTTCTTTTATTATTTAAATATTCAAGTTGGTTACAAATAATGTTATTAATTTAAATACTAAATTCTTTAAAAACATGATTTTTTTTTATTATTATTCAATCACTGACTTTAAAAATTAACTAAATATTTCATTTTGTACATAGACTTAACATAAGCAACAATTATAATATTAATGTAATATAATTCACAATCAGTATAGTTACAGGATTTTAATTAATATTTTACAATAGAGGGTTAATAATTATTATCAATATCAGGATGTTTTCCCAAGAGTGTGATGATGGAAAAGCTTAAAGTAACACATCACCAACTGTTGAATAGTGGTTAAACACCAAACTATTACTTTGAAAAATTTGTTGTTAAATTCATTATCTTTTATTTTAAGCAAAAGTTTCAGTATGAATTGAGTTGAGTGTATAAATTTTGAGTGTAACTTTTCATAATGAGTCCCAATTTTAAATTAGTACTTGTTCAGCAAAATTGATTGTTTCAAATTTCTAATATTTTATTTTAAAGGTATAAAGTGCGTCACATGAACTAAGTGCGTTTTTTGCAATTTATAGCTTTAAAATTAAACAAAAATATATTTTAGGTAATGGGTAATACTAATTACAAAGTTGAAAGCTTATTTGAAAGAATGCTTTTTATACAGAATTTTAGGTTTTTGACAATCGTAAAAATTTGCCAACCCTGTTAGAATATAATGTTAAACTGCACATTTTTTTTTTTTTTTTTAGGAAATAAGGCATAAGAATTTGGGATTAGAAGCTTATAATTCTGCTAGAACAACACAATACTAGATTAAATAACAATCATTGTTTACTATTTATTCAAGATTTACTTAATAATTGACCAAAGTTGAATTAAATTAATGTATGGTGCTATAATTTAGTTATATGGGAAATTTATTATTTATTCATGGCAATATTTATAATGATTTAATACTCATCTTTATATGTTTATTGAAATTATATGGGGAAATAAGTTTCTGTATTAGTGAGTAATAATAACTTTTTAAAATTAAAAAAGTGAGTAATTGGTAATTATTTGCAAAAAAAAAAAAAAAAAAAGATAAGTCACAATAAAAATATTAAAAGTAAATCAGTCAATTTGAACTGACATAACATTAACTAATTAATAAAAATTTAATAATTACTTACTTTATAAAGCACCTTTTGTCCAGTTTTAGGATATGTTACAGCTACACGATAAGTGTTGCTTGATTTAGATTCAAATTCTGTCAACCAAGCTTTAAATTCATCTTTGGATTTGCATTGTAAACGTACTTCTGCTGTATAATTTCTTTCAGACGTAAAATTGCAATTGATTATTTTAGTACCAACAGGAAACATATTCTAGACAAAAATATATATTTAAAAAATTATTAGAAAATTTTGTAAACAAATTAGAAAATAATTTTACACTTTTGAAAATATCCTCATTTGACTTGTACGCCCTAAGAACTTATACAGTGTAACTCAATTTTTTATTTTTCCCTTCTTTGCCTCCCTAATAATTTACACTTTTTAAAATATCCTCATTCGACTTGTAGACCCGAAAATACCAATTTTTAAGGGTCTAATTCAATTTTTATTTTTTTGCCTCTATTTCTGCCAAGAATTATTCATAGATAAAAACTGTAAAAGCATACCAGAATATTTTTAAAATAACACACACACACACGAAAAAAACAGTTAATGATAAGATTAACTTATAAATTATTCTGCATTTAATTTACTTCTGTATAAAAAGTGAAAAAAAAAAAATCACTGAACAAGATTATTCATAAAAAATTACAATTGATTTCACTAACAAAAATTCTTAAAAAATTTAAATAATCAATAACTTGTATATGTATTGCAATAATTGATGACACAGATAATGCAGAAGTATTGCGATTCCGATTATCAGATATTTAAATGAACCTGAACTGAATAATCATAGGCAGTATATTTTGTGCAAAATAATTTTCAAAACAAAATAGTTATTGTCCTATTCTATTCATACATGAAAGATCAATATAATAATTTAGAGCAGGGACGAGACGCAAACTTTTTCAAGCCTTTTTTGGTGGAAAAGCATCTTTCCATGCTTTAAATGCAGTAACAATATTAAATTGTTACTAGAGTCCTGCATCGGGTCGGGTACCTAAAAGGTCACCCGTTTTGCGAGTTGAGTTTCTTTTTTTACCCACTGGCCTACCTGCAAAATATTTTTGTTTGAAATTTTTTCTTTATGTTGCTTTTTTATGAATATAATCAATCTATTGAATGCAGAGAGTGGATGATGTTCTCTTCCTTCATAGCAGTTTAAAGCAACATGACAAAAATAAAATAAGTTTAATTCATAAGAAAGATATGCATAAACATTAATACTTAAAATGTTACATGAGAAAATTAACTGCGTTCAAGCTTATGAGGGGCCTGTTCAGACAGGGTCCTGTGTTTTGCAGAAGTTGTGAAAAATCTATACACGTACTTTTGTGAATCAAAATTTGTAAGAAAAGCAAGTTCTTCTGCCTATAGCAGCTAATTATGTTTTGAGATTCTTTGTATGCACAATTGACATGAAATAAATATATTCTGCAACGCTAATTATTAAGTAAAATAATAATTCAGCTCATTATCAAACATTGTCCAAATAAATACAATATGTTCGCCAGATTGGATATTTGTTACATCTCTATACAATTTGAAAGTAACAGAATTTAATTTAAACAGACTCGTCACTTTAAATAACTAGAAAATGTTAAAATTTTTTGAATTTAGAAAACAATGTGAAATAAAGCAGAATTAATATGTTTTTCATTTTAGATATTTCACTAATAAGCACTAATATCATGTTTTAAAATAATACTGAATAATCTAACGCAAATGCAATGAGTTATTTAGTTCAGAGGGGGAAAAAAAGAACTGTTTTACTACGCCTAAAATAATACTAAAAAACTTCACTATAAATAATAACTTTATTACTTACACAAATTTGTTCAGATACAAGCTGATCATTAACATTTTGAAGGGCTGGCCCTGAAAAGGGCCTTTTTTCATTATTATCAATAGACATTAAGAAAGCAACGTTAATAAATAAGAAAGAACAACGCAAATAAATACCGGAGAAGCGAAATGGCAAAAGTTGATTCAAACACAGGGATCGGAAAGAGAACGAATCTCGGTCCAGTGCATTCATTTTCGCCAAGTGTAATAATCGCCAAAGTATGTTCAAACACTGCCAAGAGCAACAACCAATCAGATTGCCTGCTGCAGTTCCGACAGCAGAAGTGCGTTGGAAAAAAAAAAATGCCTCTAGATCGGGGGTTGCCAACCCGCAGCCCGCAAGGAGACTAACGATATTTGGTTAATGGATCAAAAATTAATAAATACGGTACCTGACTTTTCAAAGTGAATATACCTTTCAACGATTATGATAGCTAAAGAACTGTTGTAATGAAATATTATTAGATCCATTGTTCATTCTTTTTATTATAGTTTTAATATACAGTCATAAGTTTTTTATGATACCATTGTTAATTTATGAATAAAAATATTTTAAATTAATGTATTTTGCTCCCAATTTTCACCTACATTTTCCCGAAAAAAGTATAAACATACATTACATAATGAACTATATACTTACAAACATATATACATATGCATATGTACAGTCATAAAATAATAATAATAATAATATTCTTCCCCGACTAATTTCACCATAAATTATCAGCTAATTTACGGGGAAACTTGTAGGGAAAGGAGGGAGGTGGCTTTTTTTTTATGATTGTGCATACGGTGTGACTCGAACGAATAAAAAATATTTCCAATGCAGCCCACCAACTGTTTTGGGTTGGACAGGCCTGCTCTAGATAATATTGAAGGATAAATAAAGTATAAATATCAAGAAAATATTTTATAAAAAGATCAAGACACTGTCTCAATCAATCAATAGTTTTTTTTAAACTTAAGTATTACTTACCTGTTGAGCATCTTGATTTAGGCATGCAGTCATTAGATAAGAATAACCACATTCCATAACAAGAAAATCAAGAATTTCCAAAGTGGCCTTCAGTGTGACTTTGAGCCCTATGCATGTGGATTTGGAAATTAATTTCTTTCCTTTGAGAAATTTTCCCACTTCTCAATGAATTCAAGAAGGTCCTTGATAGCCTATGATTTTATAAATAAAATTATGGTTAAGGTAACTTTCTTGTAATCAGGCTTAAAAAGACACAAGCGAAATATTTCTGTATCCCAGAGGTAAAGGACAGAATGTCCATTTTCTTTAAAAAAAAAAAAAAAAAAAAAAAACGAGCAACATAACAAAGTGTATTTTTTGCTTTATTACATTATGTCATGAATATTATGTTAAAGTATCACTGATTGACTACTGCTAATTGAATTGCAAAGAAGTGTATTGAAATATGCATTTAAAATTGGCGGGGGAAAAAAATAGCTTTCCTGAAAAATTACCTGTTTGTAACATGACCTTTACCTGTGGTGTACAGATTTAAAAATTGAATGTTAAATAAATACTTTTTCTTCGGGTGAATTTTGTTCCAATGCATGTAAGGGTGTTCTTGAATTCATTGATCTCAGAATTATGCAAAACATTTTTAAATGTTAAAAAATTAGAGCTAAATAATGATACAGAAAATAAAACTCCTGATTCAGTGATAGGTAAATTCTGCAGATAATAAAAATATTGATTGCTTAATAAGAATTCTAAACATTCTTAATTTTTGGTGTGCTATGATGTTAATATAAAGCATTCAGTAACATGACATTCGTGATTATAGTATTCTTTGAATTGATAAAATTTGTAGACTTACAAAGAGTTGGCATTTCAATTCTATGAGTACATTAACTACAGAAGGCGAAGCTTAAAATATATTTTGCAATTAATATAAATAACAAAACTTAAAAATACAATGTGTGTTTATACAGAAAAATTTAAATAAAAGTTGTTGAGAAATTAAAGACAGCTAATTCATATTTTTTTTGTAAGGTATGATGTAAATATAAAAGAAACATATGGTGATATAAAATTACTGAATACAGCAGTACTGGAAATTTAAAAAAAAAAAGAGCTAAATGATACAGAAAATAAAAATCATGAATAACTGATGATAATTGCATTTCTTTTGCATGCATAGATAAAAGGCATGGTGGAAAATGAAAATAATTCTCAACAATTTTAATTTTTACTGGGTTAATCTGTTAATATACAAATAAGTGTGTGGCAATATACAACTAATGTGAAACAATGTAATTCAGGAACAGATGAAGGGATAAGATTTTCATTTGAAGTGTAAAAGACAAAATTTAAATCAAATAGCATAATTCCCATTTTGCATGTATGATAACACTAAATTTTAAAAATACAAGTGTACTTATGCATAATACAAAACATTTACAAGTATCAATGTAGACATTTATATAACAATATAAAAAAGAAATATTCAATAAGGGATGATAATTACATTTCTCTTTTGCTTAAAATAAAGATCATAGGCATGGGTGAAAATTAAAATAACTCACCAACATTCTTTTTTTTTTTGACTGCTGTATATATAGAATAAACATAAGTCAACATGAAATTTTTAAATACAGAAGTGCTGGAACTGAAGCAATACATGAGAAGTATAGACAAAAATTTAAACCAAACAGCACATTATTATTATTATTATTATTTCACGTTTTGCAGTTAAAAATACCAAAATTTAGGAACATACGCATTTTTAGTGTAAATTTTTTTTTCAAGAATGGGTATGGACATTTAATATAAAAAATATTTTAGATAAAATTGATTAGAAAAACATTGAAAGCATAAAAATAAGAATGAGAAAAATATAATATATTCAGAATTTGGAGTATTTTCTCAGTGTTTTGGGTTTTGATTGGTTATTTATTTTATTAAATTGTCTGCACACAAAGTGCATTCTTGTGATAAAAATTCTTTTTGTTAAGGATGATTTATGTTCGTCACAGCCAATTAATGTTACTGGTGAGCTTTCTTTTAACTCATGAAGAATATCAATTAATAATTCATTTTGCACATTATTTTCTCTAATTTTCTTGAGGATGATTTGCTCTGATATTAATTTCACCGAGAGTTTTGCAGGATATATCAGATTTCCTCTGCTATTT
The DNA here is from genome assembly GCA_963930645.1 of Salticus scenicus. Lineage (NCBI taxonomy): Eukaryota > Metazoa > Arthropoda > Arachnida > Araneae > Salticidae > Salticus > Salticus scenicus. The sequence continues at coordinate 754,658 of CAWVNO010000361.1, forward strand.
GATTTAATAAATTTGTAAGTTGAGTCATTTTCATCTATCTCACCCAATTCTGTCACAAGAGAAGCATGGCAGTTGTCACAAGATGAAAATTTCATTACTCTTCGTACAACATAATCTGGAACATATAAAGTTACTAGTAAGTTATAAATATAAATCAAATTTATTTTCATAATATTATAACAAAAGAGGACAAAATTCTACTTAAACCAACGTGTTTTTAGAAATTTAATAAATAAGTAAGCGAATCGTTATGATTGATTTATTCACAACAAGAAAACCTGCATGACCAATACTACCTCTTGTATGTAACACAAGTTAAAAGTATGTAAGGAATTTTGTAATCTTAGTAGAAGAATAAGCAAACTGGAATTTACTTAGAAGCAGCCAAAAATATTGTTAGGATTCTTGGGCAAATCTTAAAAGTATCTCTGAAATGACATATATACCATAATTTCGCGTGTATAGTCCACGGACTATGTGTGTGAAAAAGTAAAAATTTTTCACTTGCGGACTATATGATGGTGTGGATTATCTGCTAGTTATTCACAGTTCAAATCCTCAAAATCACAATTAAACAAACGAATACAAACTGCCAATTCTCACGATCAAATATAAACATTAACAAAAGAATAAGACACAAAGAAAACATTGTATCGTATATCGTATCGGTAGTGAACCATGGAGAATAAAGCAAAAGATCACTATTAGGATAGCACGTTGCTGAATATTCCTATACTGTTATTTTTTAAATTATGTTCGCAAAATATCGTCGAAGTTTTACTGCTGAGCAATACCAATGACAAACTTTGAGATAATCTTCTAAAAAACATATCTCCTAGGGCTGAACCACGGTGCATTTCTAGTAGGAAAGTTAAACTCACTCAATGACTCAACCATTCAACCGGGAATTCCAATAGAAAATGTAAAAATCAACTTTAAAGGTTTCTTTTAATGTATAATTTTTAAAATATGGTTTATTAATAGCAAGTACTTCTTTTCTTTATATTATTTATTTTAATAGCGGGAATACTTTAATATATTCATATAAAACTACAAAATAGTTTTCTTGGGGTTATATTTTTTCTCCTGCAGACTATACAGTAGTGCGGACAATCTGATGTTTTTAAAATAATTTTAACACAAAACTTCACTTGCGGACTATGCGCGTGAAATTACGGTATATCTTATTTAGCAGTAGCTTCATTAGAGATGTATTAAAAATTCTCTGCTGGCTTATCTGAAAGTAAAGCTCGACTTCTACTGCTGAATTCTACAGCACACAGCAGAGAAATCATAGCTAACATTCTGAAATATTTTATAGAATAACCTGAAAAGGTAAACAAATTGATTAAACATACATACAATATTAATTGCAAACATACACTATGTCAAAGTAAAACTTGACAAATTATATTTTAAAATAAAAAACACAGAAATAAGTCACAAAATTTGTAAAACGCTTTATAAAATCTAAATTTAAAAAAAAAATATTTCACATATTGATTATGTATTTTTGGACAGAATTTTATAAAAACAATAGTCATCTATATAAAATAACTATAGTAGACAAAAAAAAAAAAAACAGCGATACCTTAAATTTTGTGCACATATTTGCTGGCAGGTGGCAATGTTAAGCTCCAGTGAAATATTAAAACAAGTAAAAACTGCTGCGTAAGAAACACCAAAGTAAAATATTTGGGAAGCAGACAGCTGTTTCAGTAGCCTTTAGCATACTGTCTTCAGTTCAGTCACATGCACTGAAGACGGTATGCTAAAGGCTACTGAAACAGCTGTCTGCTTCCCAAATATTTTGCTTTGGCATTTCTGACGTTGTAGTTTTTACTCGTTTTAATAATCCAGCACCAGATCTTCTTTTAATATCCAGTGAAAACAAAAATTACACAAGATTAAATTTATTTAAGACAAAAAATAAAATTAAAATGTGGTGCTAATAGGTTGTGGATTGAAAATAAAATGCCAAGTAATTGGTTTCCAAACATGCAGTTCCACATGGTAAGAGAAAGTATGCAGCTATATGAAAACTAAATATGACTCAGACAAAATAAATCTAACAATTAAAAAAAAAAATCTACTTCAAATAGATTTTTGTATCTGCAACATAACTTATGATAAAATCAGAAGAGGTTATGAGATCATAAGTGTGATCCTCAAATTGTTCCAGTGCTTCCAGTATCACATCTCCAGCTACTTCCTTGTCTATAATCTCATCCAAAAGGTTGTGGAATTCAGATGCCTTGCTTTTTAGAGTCAGCAGTTAGGTCACTTAACTAGCATCTAGCTGGTATCTAGCATCTCATGACCGGCAACAAAAGACCCTTTTGGTGGTGTTACCAATGAGTATGTGCTCAAAAGGCGATATAGCTGGAGGAATGCTTGAGGATCTGGATGATCATAACATCCACATGCATGTCGCATCATACTGAAGAACCTCTAGATCAAGGGTGGCCAACCCGCGGCCCACAAGGAGACTAACAATATTTAAAGTTTGACAGCTTTGGTTAACATATCAAAAATTAATAAATACGGTCTGACTTTTCGAAGTGAATATACCTTTCAACGATTGATAGCTAAAAGACTGTTGTAATGAAATATTATTAGATCCATTATTCATTCTTTTTATTATAGTTTTAATATACAGTCATAAGTTTTTCTTGATACCATTGTTAATTTATGAATGAAAATAATTTAAATTAATGTATTCTGCTCCGAATTTTCACCCTACATTTTCCCCAAAAAAAGTATAAACATACATTACATGATGAACTATATACTTACAAACATATATACGCATATGTACAGTCATAAAATAATAATGATTTTCTTCCCCGACTAATTTCACCATAAATTATCAGCTAATTTATGGCGAAATTTGTCGGGAAAGGAGGAGGGGGGGTTGTGATTGTGCATACGGTGTGGCTCGAACGAATAAAATAGATTTCCAATGCGACCCACCAAGTGTTTTGGGTTGGACAGGCCTGCTCTAGATATTGAAGGATAAACAAAGTTTTAATTCAAATAAAGTATAAATATCAAGAAAATATTTTATAAAAAGATCAAGACACTGTCTCAATCAATAAATTAATTTTTTTAAACTTAAGTATTACTTACCTGAAGAGCATCTTGATTTTAGGCATGCAGTCATTAGATAAGAATAACCACATTCCATAACAAGAAAATCAAGAATTTCCAAAGTGGCCTTGAGTGTGACTTTGAGCCCTATGCATGTGGATTTGGAAATGAAGGAATAATTTCTTTCCTTTGAGAAATTTTCCCACTTCTCAATGAATTCAAGAAAGTCCTTGATAGCCTATGATTTTATAAATAAAATTATGGTTAAGGTAACTTTCTTGTAATCATGCTTAAAAAGACACAAGCCTTTATTTCTGTGTCCCAGAGATAAAGGACAGAATGTCCATTTTCTTAAAAAAAAAAAAAAAAAAGCAACATAACAAAGTGCATTTGCTTTAGTACATTATGTCATGAATATTATGTTAAAGTATCACTAATTGACTACTGCTAATTGCAAAGAAATGTATTGAAATATGCATTTAAAGTTGGCGGGGGAAAAAAAAAAAAAAAGCTTTCCTGAAAAATTACCTTTTTGTAACATGATGTCCTTTACCTGTGGGGTACAGATTTAAAAATTGAATGTTCAATACTTTTTCTTCGGGTGAATTTTGTTTCAATGCATGTAAGGGTGTTCTTGTATTCATTGACATATCCCAGAATCAATTAAACGGATGATGGAAATACACGGCTCACAATTTCTTAATTCCCCATGATGATTTTTATAACCTTCCATGGCCGAAGCAACATTTGTGCTGAAAAACTGATTACAGTATCAGACCTTTTATCCGGCATCCCGAAAACCGGAATGTTCCAAAAAGGCATTTTTCAAAATTCAAACTAAATTGGATTTTTTTTTTTTTTTTTGAAATCTTATATTTTTTAGTGAATCCCACTTTGAATATGAAATAATAATAATAATACATAAAAAGAAAGAAAATCCTTTAAAACCTCGTTCTCCATAAAGGAAAAATAACTTTAATTACAATTTAAACAACTCAAAAAGGATATCTCAGAACAGTTTTGATTAAGGCACCCATTGCTATTGCCGATGTACAGCTCACGGAATGAGTCGATACTGCAAACTGCATCACAAACCAGTACTTTTCATCATTACATATAACAAAATATTATCCTTTTTAAGTAGAAAAAAAATAATAATAATAAAAGAAAATTATTTTACTTTGGCGCTTCTTTTGAAATTCACTGAAATGAATGAACTTTACTTTTAAGATTAATGAAACAAACATTTAAAATTGTAATAGAAAATTGAGCTGCTTTACTGCATATGAATCCAAAACTGCAGCCAGAAAAGCTTTCGGAGGATCGACAGCTTTAGGAAGTAAAACTAAATGTTAATTAAAAATGATTTATAACTAAAATATTTAATATTTTTGCAAAATTATGGCCTGGCATTAATCCAAAAACACATGAAAATCTGTAAACATCAGTCACTGCCACTCAAGTGTTGATACACCAAATCGCATCCCTGTGTAATGAATCAACCCAGTATCAAAACTTAGCTATCAACTCATCTTTCTGCTGCATTCTATGAGCAAAGAAATGGAACAGATAAACAAACGCGATTACTGTCACGCGCTTCAAGGTCAATGGATCTTGTGCTACTGGATCATTCTTTCAAATGCAGAAAGGGGAGAAAATAGATGGTTACTGCAAACGATCAAATGTGAGTCAGTGCGTTGTGTTTATCTTCTTTTCTGCATTTGTATTATGATAAGAGTTCTGCATCTGTTTTTATTCATGATCTTTGAGCTTCTAATATATATATTTCTTTTATCACTCATTTTTTTTTTTTTTGTTCTTGTATGTATTATTTTATCAGTACAATTTATAAGCATGTTATTTTGTTGTTTAATGGGAAGGGGTAATTTTTGCAGATGTAATATTTCCGTTTTTCGTCAGGGACCCGAAATTCGGAAAATTCCAATAACCGGAATCGGGTCGGTCCCGCGATTGCCGGATAATGGGTCCTGTACTGTATACGTTGTAAACTAGATAAAATATTAATTCTTATTAACTGAATGAAATAATAAATCAACCTGAAATGCCTGCGAAGGCTGTGGAAACCCAGACTCCTCATGTTGAACAGAATAACAGTACCAAACACATTAAGAATTTCAACTTGGGTTTTGACCTATCACATTGATTATTATTATTTTTATTTTTGATCTTTGAGTTTTTATTAATACTGATGTGGAATTTTGAGAATTCATTTAAATATAGTAAACCAAACCAGGAGAGCATGCAAAGCTTGTTAGTGTAAAATAAAGTAGTTAAACCGTTAGTCACATTATAAGAGATAACAAATTAAGCTTTTAAAACCAATGTAACATTTAAAATGAGATAATGAATACAAAAATTTTAAAACTTTAAAAAATACATTTTGATTAAAAACATTAGAATACACGACAGACGTTTCGGCTAGAACACTAGATCTCCTCATTGTCAAACATACAAGCAAAATATTTACAAAAATTCATAATACATCATAACAAGATTATATATTCAGGAGGAATAAATAGCTTTAGCCTCGTTCAAGGCAGAATGTTGCATTTTAGTAAAAGCACCCTCTAGAAAAATACGGGATTCATATAAATTTACATTAGAGGCTAAAATTTTAAAGTTTTCAAAATCAGGAATATGATCACTATTGAGAGAATGGATTAGAAGTTTCAATTTTAAATCTCCTGTTCTATATGCGCGTTTATGTTCCTTTAATCTAATTTCACCTGTTCTGCCAGTTTCACAGATATATGTAGAATCACAATTTTTACAGGGAATACTATAGAAAGATTACACCTAGACGTTTAAGGGGAGGGGGGACAGCGGGTTTAAAGTTTGAGAGAAAGTTACTAATACGGAGTTGAGGTTTAAAGCTAGTAGAGATATTAACTGTTCTAAGCAATTTAGAGATATTTTCGGAAATACCTTTATAATAAGGGATAGAAGTACGGTGAGTAGAATAAACTGATTTAGATGAAAAATAGAACTCTTCTTTATAAATTCTTTTAATAAAACAAAGGCGATAACCATTCTAACGTAAACATAATTCGCTCATTAGTTAACTTGAAAAGTCTAAATCCATTGATCGTGCTCTCTCATCTAAGTTAAAATGTTATACTGGATCTGCACCTATCTTTTATGGTTTACCAAAAATCCATAAAGCTAACATTCCCCTTTGTCCCATTGTTGATTATACCAAGTCGCCCCTTTACAATCTTTCCAGTTTTCTATCAAATTTATTAAAACCCCTCATTACTACTTTTAATTACAGTTTAAATTCTGCCTTTCAGTTCCTAGATGCTTTAAAATTAATTCAAGTCCCCTCTAGTTGTATTATGATATCATTAGATTTTGTATCTCTTTTTACTTGTATTCCTATATCATTTGCATGTGATACTATTAAAGATATTTATCCTAATTTCAATGGTGACACTAGTTTAAATTTAAATACTGTACTTGATCTTACCACTTTTGGTTTCTAATTGTTTTCTTTTTAATCATCTAATTGTTTTCTTTTTAATGATTCTTACTATCGTCAAATTAACGGAACTGCTATAGGTGCCCCTATATCTGTCGTTATAGCTGAAATTGTAATGCAACACTTAGAAAACAAAATTAATTCACAGTTACATGATAAAATATTTTTCTGGGAAAGATATGTGGATGATATTTTTATAATTACTAAGCAACATTATGTTAACAATATTTTAGATTTTGCTAACTCTTTATGTAATGATATATAGTTTGCCCTTGAAATTGATATTAATAATGAACTAGCTTTTCTAGACATCCTTATAATGCATAAACAGTCAATGATTTTTTACATTTTTCAACTTCAGTTTATAGAAAACCCACCTTTTTTGGTCAATATCTCAACTTCAATTCTGCTAATCCTTTATCTCATAAACTTGCAGTCATTCGTACTCTTTTACATTGTGCAAAGTATTACTGTAGTATTTCTGAATTTTTAAATATTGAACTATCCAAAATTTTTTCTGATTTAAAAAAAAATAATGGTTACCCTCTTCGTATTATTAAAAGAATTTATAAAGAAGAGTTCTATTTTTCATCTAAATCAGTTTATCCTAAAGTTGAAAATTCTACTCACTGTACTCTATCCCTTATTATAAAGGTATTTCTGAAAATATCTCTAAACTGCTTAGAACACTTAATATCTCTACTAGCTTTAAACCTGAACTCCATATTAGTAACTTTCTCTCAAACCCCGCTGTCCCCCCCCCCCCTTCCCCTTAAACGTCTAGGTGTAATCTTTCTATAGTATTCCCTGTAAAAATTGTGATTCTACATATATCGGTGAAACTAGCAGAACAGGTGAAATTAGATTAAAGGAACATAAACATGCATATAAAACAGGAGATTTAAGATCGAAACTCATAATCCATTCTCTCAATAGTGATCATATACCTGATTTTGAAAACTTAAAAATTTTATCTTCTAATGTAAATATATATGAATCCCATATTTTTTTGGAGGGCGCTTTTACTAAAATGCAACATTCTGCCTTGAACGAGGCTAAAGCTATTCTTGCTGAATATATAATCTTGTTATGATGTATTATGGATGTTTGTAAGTGTTGTGCCTGTATATTTGACACTAAAGTTTTAAAATTTTTGTATTTATTATCTCATTTTAAATGTCACAATAGTTTTAATTTATTAATGAGATGTATAAATTATGTTTAATTTTATTAAATTAAGCTTTTATTTTCATTGCAACGTTGTAAACTCTTTTATATGTATAAAATTTATATTTTAGGTAGTTTATTTATTTAAGTGCCGGTACTGTCTAGACCAGCCCCAAAAATTGTTATAGAGGATGATGTTGAAGTAGAATTTCTTGAGGAGATACTTGTGATTAAAGATCAATAATTGTATGCATAAGTAAATATAATTTCTTTCTTTTTTTAAATTTTTTTTGTGTATAACATGTGGGGAAAAAAAAAAAAAAAATTGTAAAAGGGCAATTCCATAGAAATAGAGAACTGATGATCAGTTTCCCTGAATCTTTTTTGTTTCACAAATTAGGTATCATTTTAAAGATTTTGAATTGAAATATGAGAAAATGATAAAAATTATCACTAAAATTTAAGCTTAGGAGAGTTATGATCCTTTGTATAAAACATTATAGACATTCTGCTGTAACTCATTTATTTATAACATGTATGAAATGGTATTTTGAAATATAATTGCAGCATATCTTAAAATATTATTGATTCAGATGGTTGCTATAATTCCTTAGAAGAATGTAAATGTAAAAAATGAGACTTGCATTATATATTTTTGTTTTTAAAAGCTTTTTTATAGCAGGCACTTTGATAAAATTAATAGTAAATATTACTTTAACTTTTTTCAAGAGTTTAAATGAAAACATTAAAAGTACTTTGCCATTGAAAAGTGAACACCGTACTCGAAATATCACCTGGAAAGATATATATAAGCAGGATTTTCTACAGTGAAAATTTTCAGGGATCTTTGGCCAACTAGTATTAGTTAACAATAGATAATAATTAATAGTAATATTTGTGGGATAAAAGTATGCAATAGTAAATAAAATTCTCAATTATGTGATTGGTGTATGAAAAAAATATTTTGCAATTTTAACTTATAAATAATAATGTATAATATTAAGTAATTTATAAAGTTGAATATATATACAGTAGAATGAAAAATCCACACACCTCAGGGCCAGTTGTGTGGATTTTGAGACTGATAAAAAAAAAAAAAAAAAAAAATGGATTATCACTTTTAATAATAAAAGTGAATAATGACACAGTTTCACTTGAACGTGCATACATACATCATTGAGAATTTTTTTTTTTTTTTCCCGTATATGTTAGTTTTTCTCATGTTTATGCCTTCATCGGATAACAGTTTTAAAAATTAGTTTGTTATTGTACACTTCATTATCAGTATCTTGGTTCTGGTAGTCTTCTGTTATTTTTTTTATAATCATTAAATGCAAGTACAAAATCTGCATTCAAGATTATTGATAAGAATTCTGATTTGCAGTGTGTAATTAATAGTGAAATTTATTGTTTATATCTGACAAGCTGTGTAGACTTTGGCAGATATCTTGTTATCTACTGTATTAGTAAGAAAATATTAAAAGAGCGAGATGATATAGAGAATTATTGCAAAAGCTTTCTAACTTAATAGGTATACAAAGAATTTTTTTTTCTTCACTTTTTTTTTTTAAACCTTAAATATTGTTGGACCGAGTATTCACCTTTATAATATGACCCCTGTATACATCTCTACAGGTAGTGAAATACTGCCTCCTCACAATAAACCAGAACTCTAAAATCTGCATATCATTTACAACGTTGCAGTTGTTTTGTTAATTAGTGGGTTACACAAATTCAGTAGTTGGTTTAAAAGATAGAGCAATTATTAATTATGTGACTTGTGCTGATGACTTACTAGTTACTTTGATTATTATAGAGAAGAAAATAAATGAAATAATGCAATTAAAAAAAAAAAAAATAACAGGAGAAAAGAGACTGTCATGGAGATAAACATAGAAACTTTATCATAGCACTAACTTATTTTACTGTCCAAGAATTTCTGACTCTTTTGCAGGTTATAAAAGAAAATAGTAAGACACTAAATGAATTATCTTGCTCTACTATTGATCAGACATTTAAAAAATCTAGATAATTTCCAACTGTAATAAAAATATTTGTTCTTTAAATTAAATTTTTTAAATAAATATTTGTACTTTTTTATCACACACATTTGTTTCAGCATTATATTAAGAACATACAAATTGTTTTATAATAATTTGCAACTCAAATGGGGTTCTAAATGTAGAAAAAAGAAATTATCCTAAAGTAAATATACCGTAAAAACAACTTTGCAATACATAAAAACATTTTTAAAAACTTTAGTATACTTAAAGGATAAATTTTGTATCTTTATTGTATGAATTTGATTGAAATGAAAAGAGAGATTTTGCAGTTTTAAAATTATAAATTTTTAGGAGCGGGGGACTCAGAAAAATATTGCATGTCCATTCCATAATATGGACCTGACATTATTTTGTACTTTTAAAATAAATATATTTGTTATTTCAATTTCATTAACTAAATTTGTTTACATTTTATATTTCTTTATATAATTTTGCTGTTTTTATTTTCTGTGTATATTCTATATGCTTAATATAATTTTTATGAAGCCTTATTTATTTTTTCTCTTAGGTGTTAAGCAATGGAAAAGGTGAAGGGGACGGATGAGGAATTTAAGATGAATGTTGCAGATTGGTTGTGCCAGAAAATCAGTCCTGTTAAAAATATGCCTCTAGGGAGCTTTTTTTAAATTTAAATATCAAGAAGGTCAGGATGGTTAAACATCTGGATCAAAGTATGGTGTATCATGCAATGTTCAATTTCTCCCTAAAAAGACATGCAGTACAAATGCAAATGGATTTGTAAAAAATATATATATACCTTTTAAAACATAAACATTTAAATACATATGGTGAAACGTATGAAACGACTGTGTTATTCACTATTTTGATTCTGTGCAAAGTGTGGGTTTTTTGCTTACTTCAAGTTGTCTTCAATAAAAAGGAATTTTTGAACTCTCTGTCTGTTTTTCTATTGTCCATTAGACTCACTCAATGGTAGCAGGCAATACCTAATCTTGCTGACAGCCGTAGCCTATGTTATTTTATAGGAAAAGGTTTTTCAATAATTACTCATTACCTAATATATATATATACATATATATAAATTCTGTTTTCACATTCAGAAAACTGACAATCACTAAATTAGTACACATTTTTGTTTTTATTAAATACTTAAACTTTAATTTTTAGTTAAAAAATGTGAATTTTCACTAAGTGCATTTTACTCATTTGTTTAGCTGCAAATACTAAAAATTAAAAAAATTAATTTTTGAAAAACTAGTATTACCGTAATTTTCGGGAGATCAGCTGCGGCTTTATACGTGTTTAAAATCAGCAACTGTGGCCTATCTGTTGAAGAAAAAACATTGAAATGTTTTTCCTTGCAAAAATATTTTTATTAGCGATCTTTATCAAAAGAAAAATGTTTTTCTAAATCAGAAAGAACAACTTATGTTATTTTATTTGTTTATTTAATTATTTTTCTTCTATTCTTTTAGTTTTCAACCAGAAGAACTCTTGATATTATTGCCCAAAATCAAGCAAACAAGTTCAGTGATTGATTTTCATGGCCATTTTGATAGCGTCCATAACATTGATTCAGCTCTGATATTTTATTTTGTTAAAATAATTTTTTTTAATACACATCCAGATCACAAAAATTTTTAATCATTTAATTTCAAAAGTACAGGATGGGTAAAACCAAACAATTTTCTATGGAAACTGTATTAAGTGATTTCTATTAAAACTTTTCTTATCTAATTTAATTAATCTTTAAACTTATTTTAACACTTGTTTTGTGACATAGAAGAGGTAAAGACAACAAGCATCTCAAAATCTTAGAAAGCATGTCAAATAATTTTGATAATCATTCATAATGATGAATTAAAACATTAAAAATGGGGGGGGGGGGGGAGGAGGATCGACTGAAAATGTAGTTGGAATGTTAGGTAAAGCTTATTTTTGACATGTTTTATCTAATATTTTAACTTAATTCACCTAATTAAAAATAATTGAAAATAATAAGGAGGAAAAAAAACATTGTTGGGGGAAAATTAATGCGATCGAAAATGTCTGTTTTTTTGGCTTTGTACTGTATAAGATTTTAACATTTCATTACTAATGCATTAATATTAATAAGAGAAAAATTAAATGCTCAAAGAAAACACATCAATATTTACGATATCGATGGATGTGCAAAGAATTATTTTAGTAGTATATTATTCATATTATAGGCCTCGGCTTATTTGGCGATGCGGCTTATCTGATGAAAGTAAATTTAATTTTGCCGATTTTTTGTTGGTGCGGCTTATTTTCCGAAAATTACAGTACCGTAATTTTCGGGAAATAAGCCGCGGCTTATACATGTTTAAAAGTTAAAAATCGGCAACTGCGGCCTATCTGTTGAGAAAAAAATTCTCGGATCTCAAAAATTTTTAATCATTTAATTTCAAAAGCACAGAATGCGTAAAAACTAAATATTTTGAATTTGATTATGTATTTTGTCGGTAGATGGCAGCACCAGACAAAAATCTTGCAGTAATGATTTCTTGGGTGGGTTGGACCGTGGAAATTTTGGACTCTGTTTACTAAAAAATGATTGACCTGAAATAAACAACATTATCAAAACTCTCAACGTATGCCATCACCACTGATAGAAATATTCCAAAATCAGTATTAATAACTTTTATAATTTGATGATATTCAAATCATTTCTACATAATTAGCAGATAATAAAATCTTAAATTGGTGATATTTAAACTATTTCTGAAATGAGAACATTACTGTTATATTGAATATGTATCCTTACATAATTGCATATGCGTATGTAAATAATAATAATCAGGAAAAAAACAAAAGACTTAAATCCATCAAAGTCTGCATAAAAATCCAAACTTTCCTAAACAAACTTTCTCCCACTTCCACAATAATCCTATCCCACGGGGAAAAAAAAAAAAAAAAACTTTCTGATCTCATTATCTATTTTTCTTTCTTTTTTTTTTTTTTTAATCGTGTTGTCCGAAGTTCATTCAGTAAAACAAACAGGGAGGAAAAAAAAATGAGCCATTACTTGGGCTATGTGCTGATAAAGGTCAAAGGACAAGTGCAATCAAGTGAATGAGAAAGGAAAATGCAGCTATAGCAGAATTAAACAAAACTCAAGTGCCTGGTAGCAGAAATCGGGCAGCACGGCAGCGAGCGCTGCAGAATTATCTTGAAGCTTGCAGAATGATCTTGAAGTTTGCAAATTTATTTACCAATTTACAAAAACGAAAAAAAAAAATCATCATAAGAAAACGAAAAAAATTGCGACCGGAAAAAAATCTCGAGTTTGTTTTCGCTATGATCGTTCACCACGCGCGCTACGCTGAAGAACCAAAGAATATTGAATAGAAAAATTCCTCCCGCATTTTCTCTTCGCGATCTGCCTCTTCTACCTGCAATCGAAGTGGAATGATCCTCTTCGTAGGGAGAGAGCTAGGAAAAAAAGTGCTAGTCACACTCGATCGTTTGTTTGGTCATTTTTCGATTCCTTATGTTGATAATGCACGTGCTTTTTTTTTTTGTTAATCGTTGATGCGTTAGCACGTGTTATAGATTGAAGTATAATATTTTCTGTGTAATATTTGTGTAATATACAGCTAAATTTGAAAAATGTTTTAGTATCCTGGGACATGATGCACCGCATTGAATTGATGGAAAAAAATGCTGAAATGCCAAATACAGTCAGTCACAAAAATCTACATACACTGATCAAAATAAAGATTTCTCAAAAAGCAATTAAATTTCAATTTTAAAAATCATATCACTCCTTCAGTTTTTTCTAAAACATTTCTTTTCCATAATAAAAATATTCAGAAATAATAATTTCTAGGTAATTTTGTGATTTGTACAGTAATTATCAAGTCGCAAAAGTCTGCATACACCTGATTGGCGGACGGAAAAAAATTTGCATACGAAGTTATTTTGGAAGATTGTCTTAGTTTGAGGTTACATGTTTCGTTATCTATTCTAATCTGCATTTCCCGAGATTTTTTGACATTGTAACTTCAACAAAATGAGTCAGGGAAAGGAAACATCGAACTATGATAGCAAGAATGAAATGTGAAAAGAAATCTTATGCAGAAATTGCAAAAATTGTAAAAAAAAGTCGGTCAACTGTTCAAACAATCTACAGAAATTATGTTATACGTGGAAATGTGCTCAACAAATATCGATGTGGTCGTCCAAGGAAGCTTAATGATCGTGATGCAAGAACCATAGTAAGAAAAGTGAAGAAAAATCCGAAAATTAGTGCTCCAAAATTAGCGAATCAAATTGCAACAGCTAGTGGAAAGAAAGTGCATCCAGAAACTGTTCGTAGAATTCTTCGATCAGCCGGCTACAATGGTAGAGTTTCTAGACAAAAACCGTTCATTTCTTCTACTAACAAACAAAAGAGACTTGATTTTGCTTCTGCACATATTGACCAAGATTTTAATTTTTGGAAAACAGTTGTTTTTACAGACGAGAGTAAGTTCAACGTGTTCGGGAGTGATGGCCGCGGAAAAATCTGGAGGAAAAAAAAAAAAAAAAAAAAAAAAGAAATGAATCCCGAGAATTTGACTCCAACTGTGAAACACGGTGGAGGCAGTGTTATGGTTTGGGGAGCAATGGCGGCCGCTGGAGTGGGCAATTTAATGTTTATCGATGACATAATGAATCGATTTGAATACCTGAAGATTTTGCAAGACAATCTACTTCCATCGGTTTGAAAATTGGGACTTGGGAACAACTTTGTCTTCCAGCAAGACAACGACCCAAAACATACAGCTAAGATTGTTAAGGAATGGCTACTCTATAAAACGCCTAAACAGCTCCATTCGCCGCCACAGTCCCCAGACCTTAATCCCATCGAGCACCTTTGGGAGGAAGTTGATAGGAGAGTTCAGGAGCAATCGGTAACAAGCAAGGAAACCCTAAAGAAGGCAATAGAGCTTGCATGGTCTCAAATTACACCTGAGACGACAAAAAATATGGTTATGTCGATGCCAAACCGAATTCAGGCAGTTGTTACTTCAAAGGGAGGTCCTACAAAGTATTAATGTTACATTTTTTGGCATTTAATTCTGAAAGTTTGTATTGTTCTGTCTCTGTATGTAGACTTTTGTGACTATATAATTTAATATGTTGTTAATTTTTGTTGTATTTTAACGAATTTGTTCATAATTTTTTTTGTTAGATATGAGTTATTATCCAAGATGTTAACGAAAATAAAGTTGTACATTCAAAAATGTGAGTAAAGTGCTAGATCTGCGAAAATTAGCGGGTGTATGTAGACTTTTGTGACTGACTGTATTATTAACAAGGCACATAATCTCATACTTGAATGTATGAAGGAATTCATGCAGGGATTAAAATATGAAAACCTGGTTGATAGTTCAATAGATTTTGAGGAGTTTTTGTATCAACCAAAACTTTTCAAATCAATGAAGTTTACTGCGTATTCAATGGAAGTATTTAAAACTTTCATACACGATTATAAATTTTTTGTATGTGCTTGTGAAAAGGATACGGAGCAATTTGCACTGTGTGATAAATTGTTGAACAAATCCACTATATTCCATATACTTTTGTTAGCAGATTTATATGCCATTTTAGCTAAAATTTCTAAATGTGTTCAATCAGTTGAAATTCTTCCTTGGGATTATGCTAGATCAGTTAATAATTTTCACTCACATTTAAAAATATTTATCAATTACATTAATATAATGTCTGACCTTAAAACAGTTGATGATTTGTGGAAATTCTTGGAAAAAATTCCAGACTCATTTTTCAAATACTCAAAAACAGCTACAGAGTTATTTAAATTTTGTACTTACCAAGGTGTGCCACTACCAGATAAACCTGTAAGCTCAAAAGTATTAAGATCATCTGCATCAGCTAATTATCATGAAAAAGAGAATCAGCTGAGTTCAAATTATAAAAGTGATCTAAGAGATTTTATGAAATTCATCACACAAATTTTAGAAAAATTTGATCATTATACCAAAGGAAAAAATGAAGGTATTGATAACGTTATACAAAAAGCTGGATGTCTTTTTAACTATGATCATTTGATCTATCCACGATCGGATGTTTCTGGAGCACATTTGGCATCTACGTTCACTTCTGAGACATTCTCAGAGTGTATCAGTGACTTTCCCTTTAATCTTACAAATATTGATAAGGACACTTTTTTTTTTTGAATATAAAGAGCTATGTTCTTGGATGATGAATAAAATATCTGAAAACAGAGATGAAGGGTCACTTTGTGATTTACACAAGCTTTTTAAGTTAGCTGTGGTGCAGCTGAAGCATAAATTGCCCCTCATTGTAAAGTTTTTTTTTCATTTTGTATGTCAATCCCTGTTTCAGAGGCAATATGTGAGAGTTGGGGGTCAATAATAAGTAGTGTAATGGAAAAAAGACCCAAGATGTAATGATGGCTTATTAGAAGATATTGGCACATCAGATATGCGTGTCTTTATTATGCTTAATGGTCCTGAAAGTGGTTTTAAGCATACACGCAAATTTTTGAAAGCTGCATTAGCTGAAAAATATGGCATGTCCTACTTTCAACATTTTAAGCATGTCTCAACAAATGTTACTTTTAAACATGCTGTTACTTGAAAAGTAGTTAGCAGAGTTATTAATAACTCTGATTGTTTACCATGTTTTCATTAGTTATATAAAATAATTTTGAAAGATTGAACTGTGTTTAAGTTACTTTTTTTGCTTTTGTGTTTAAGTTACTTTTTTTTGCTTTCAGGTATTACATTTCTTTTAACTTGCATTAACTGCTGTTTCAATATTAAGCTGTGTAAACATTTATTTATTGTCTGCATGTATTAAAGACATCTGTCATATATTTTAAAATGCAAATTTTGCTTTAAAAAGAAAGTAATTTATCATGAAAGTAAAGCTTGGCTCGCGTCGTTCAGAGTCGCAGAAAAATTTTGGCTTCTGAAACTGGTGCTGCAGAATGATACAAAAAATTCTGCTACTGGGCTCAAGTGGGTATATTTATTGCTTTGCTAAGAGCTAGAATTATTCATTCATTTTTTTTTTTTTTTTTTTTTTTTAGAATTAGATAGAGAAAAACAGTGATTTACAAGATTAAAAAACAGAGGACCATGCATTTCTCAGTATATCTCATAAAATAGAAATATTGAAAAAGCGTTTAAATGGAGGAACATCTATAAAATATATTATCTGACCAAAAAAAAAAAAAAAAGAAAAGAAGAGTTGAAATATATGAATGAATAAATAAATCAATAATTTATTATTTTTATATCTTTATTTATTATTATTTTTTTAAAACCAACATTCATATTGTATCATATATTTTTTTACTTAGGTAAATGCGTCCAATTTCTGAAAGATCTAGGTATATTTCGGAAATTTTTGTAATTCGAAATCGGCGAGTTCCCGACGATTTAATGCCAATGCATTAGTAATAAAAGAAAAAATAAATAAATAAATGCTTAAAAAAAAAAAAACGATTACGAAATCGTGATATGTGTAAAGATTTGTTTAAACTATAGATTTATCTCGGTACAGGCCGCGGCCTATATGATGGTGCGGCCTATCTGATGAAAGTTAATTTAATTTTAATGTTTTTTCATTGGTGCGGCCTATCTACCGAAAATTACGGTAATTTAATGACTGAATTTTCTAAATGGGAAAAGAGATTTTTTAAAAAAGAGGAACAGGTAATGAGTAATTTTGAAACAAGTTTTCCCATAGAACACAACTGTTGGCAGGATTAGGTATTGTCCCTTCTTAACCCAGATAATTAGGAATGTGCTGTAAGAAGTGACTATGTATAGTTCTTGTTTTAGGAAGTTCTTTCTATGAAGGATATATTAAGAATATCCTAGTCTGTATTCCTGCAAGTTCACATCAATCTGAAAGTACCATATGTTCCTGTGTATACTCGAAGTACTGTTTTTTTAGATCAGACAGGAAAAAAAAGGTAGATAATATGCACTGCCGTATAATCCGCAGATAATACAGCAATAAACATTCGTTGCCCATATAAGTTATTATGCTCTTTATTTAGCATAACACTCTATATGCAATAAAAAATAAATTTAAATATAGAAAGATAATAAAATAATATGATATACAATTTACAAAAATAATCAAAACCTTAAAAATTATATTTTAACCCTTTCATTCCCCGTGATGCCAATTGGAATCCTAACATTTCAGATTTTCTTTCTTACCATCTAACACTCCCACTGATTCAAAATGAACAATATTAAATTCTATAAACATTTTCCCACCGAAAAATATATATTTTAGATGGTTTCAATATCCTTGTTGATAAATAAAATTATATTACATTCTATTCTGATAAAATCGGAATCAGTTTCCTGTTTTGAGCAATTTAAGTAAATTAACTGTTTGAAATATTTTTTTATTTTATTTTTTAATGTTTATAATTTGTATTTTAATTAATTGCAATATGTATTTCTTCCAAAATTTTGATATTTTTATTTGTTGAAAAGTTATGATTTTAAATGACGTGAGTGGTTATATTAAACATAAATAAACATCTATCAGTTGCTTTGTTAGATATATTAATTCGTACTGAGCTACTACCCCTATTTAAAAAAAAGATTTATATACATTACCTTTGAAATAAATTTATGACTAAAAATAAGATTTATTGTTTTAGGGAGGGAAAAAATTGGGAATGAAAGGGTTAAAGATAAAGCTGATGGTTTTTAAATTTCTAAACGTCATTAAAAATGCAAAATTTAATCCATAATAATAACAAAAAAAAATATGTAAGTTAATACTAATATTTATTTGCAAGAATAATAAAGTTTTAAACTTACCCCATGTTGGCACATTATTGAAGAAAAATTTTAATTGCAAGCTAAAAATACATCCAAATTATTCATTAAATCTGTCAAAGTCTGAGTCATCAGAATTTAACAATTTGAAAATTTCCTCATTTAGATGTGAGTCAATGTCATCATCATTACCTTCATCTTGATAAATTTCAGATTTTTCTATTTCACACTTTTTAAAAGCATTTTTAACTGTTACTGCCTTCCAAGCATCCTGCACTCCACTGAGCTAAAATGAGTGTAACAGGAGAGCTGAGTCGGCAGTCAGACGATTTACACCTTGATCAATACTATGAAGGGCAAAAAATAAAATAGTCTGCATTATTATGCATTGGAAAGAATTAATTCTCGTTATGGAAAATCATTAAATTATAAAAAATTTCATTTCAAAGAAATTTTGACAAAATCACACAGTAAACAAAGGAGGCACTACAAAATATCCTTTCTTCTGCCCCATATGTGTATTCATACACGCTGACCGCTCCAGATAATGTTAGAGAATACCGTATATTTCTGTGTACAAGTCCCCCCCGGGGGGGGGGGGTACCTTCTTAAGGTATTCAGGAGGAGTCACGCACCCCGGCCCGAGTGATCTTTTTTTCGACCTTTTACTTTCCTCTCTTTTATTTCTTTCACTTTTGGTTTAGTTTTTTTGGCTAATTAGATTTTGGCTTTTTTTCTTGCTTTTTCATCCTTGTTAGTATTTTTGGTTTTTACTGCCAATAAGTTTTTGGTACTTGTTCTTGTTTCTTGTTCTTAAAAAAAAAAAAAAAAAAAATTGAAAAAAAATTACTGAGGGATCACACTGGGAGACTGGTGCCCTTGGTGAAGGTGAGACAATGGTGACTACTTGAACGAGAAACACCGGACTACCACGACTACCATATCAGCCTTATTCACCAAACCAGTGTTAACCCATGGGTCACGTAACACCTGTGTTAGAGTTAACACTTCCTTAAATCTGGGTTAGAAAGATTTCGTATTCACCAACCGTGGATTAGTTGACTCCGGAGTTATCTGGGGAATTTTGTAAGATTATCTCTGATTGGTTAATAAGAAAGAAATGTATTAAAAAAAGTAAACAAGTGTTATTTCGCTGTAACTGTAACATTCTCGTTTATCACTGCATTTTTATTTTAGTGTTTTGGACTTTTCCGTTTGCTGTCTTTTCTTTTTTATTGTTTACGATCCGAACGGAAATGGAAGAAAACAAGCGAAAAAATTATTCAGATATAGAAATCGAAACTTTTGTTTTGTGCCTTGAGAAGTTTAAAAGCACAATTGAGTGCAAAATAACGAACAAGGTTACAATTGAAGGTAAGCAAAAAGCGTGGAATGAACTAACGGACTATTTTAATAGTATGCCTGGCGTATACAAACGAAGTGTCAAACAACTAAAAGATTTACACAAGAATTTGAAAAGAAAAGCTATGAAAAAAAAAGCGGATGACCGTGTTAAAATATATGGAACTGGAGGAGGGCCATATGAGAGCCAGTCAACAGTAATTGATGAAAGGTTAATAGCTTTAGGATCTGTGGTTGGTTGGCTTTTATTGGCGCAAAATCCGCAGTGGGATATGCTGCGCCAAACAATTAAATAAAAAACAAGAAGCAGCTTCTGGATGGGTTCACCCATCCAGATTGTCTAAAGTACAGCTAAAAGGGAAAATCAAAAAACATAAAATACAGTGTAGATAATAAAAGCAGATGTAAAATATAATGAAAGTGTAGATAATATAACAGATGTAAAATATGATGAAAGTGTAGATAAAAAAACAGATGTAAAATATAATGAAAGGTAGATAATAAGAACAGATGTAAAATGTAAAAAAGAGTGTAAATACTAAAATTAGAGGTCGTAATAAAAACCAGCATTTTTTAAAAAATTTGTCAATTGATGATGAGGAGTAATACCTAAAAGGCTCGTCAGGTTTGGTGAGGATGAATTAAAGTGATGTCTGTAAAGATGACGAAGACAAGGGCAGTCGGTGAGCAAATGGCGAATAGTCAGCACAGAGAAATGACACTTCGGACAATCAGGTTCCTCTTCCCCAAGTAGTAAATATTTATGTGTAATCCTTGAATGCCCTATTCTAAGACGAGTAATTATAACATCAGATTTTCGAGTGATAAGGGTAGGCCAGATTGCAATTTGAGGTTTTATTTCTCGTAATTTATTATTATGTTGATTATCCCACTCCCGTTGCCAAATAGTTTTAAAAGTGCTTTTAAGTGTGTACTTAATGTCATCGTATGGTACAGGACAATTTAGGAGAATAGACGCCTGCCTTGCGGCTTTGTCCGCTGCCTCATTTCCCTTAATGCCAACATGACCGGGAACTTAGCAAAACAAAATGTCAAATCCCTTTTTTAGAAGGTCGTTATAAGTTTTTAAAATTGAGATAAAAGAGAGGTTACAAGAGCTGGATGAAAGAGAATCAAGAACACTCTTTGAGTCAGTATAGATTATGAATTTTCGATTGGAATGAGATGAAATATAGTTAAGGGCAACCTCAATAGCAAAAAACTCTGCAGAGAAAATAGAATAAGAGTTAGGAAGTTCATAGCTAAAAGTAATATTATCAGAAACGACACCACAACCAACCTTATCAACAGTCTTAGAGCCATCAGTAAAAATTTCTGTATAATCCATATAGTTGTTACGATGTGCTGTGAAAAGGGTCTTAAAGATGGAAGCATCTGTGTTAGCCTTGTCAAAACCTTTAAAAGGATAAATGCTTTAGGATCTGTGAAAAAACCGTTGATAAATCCCTATGACTCGGATCATGCATATCATACCCAAACTGCTTTGAGTAAGTTTACCAGTTGATTTATCTTGTAACTAACTTAATTTTAAATTTAAAGTTGCATCACTAATAAAATCTTTCCTTTTCCCACAGATTGTTTACCTTCAACGTCATCTTTACCGGATTCTGAAAATTGTGGTCAGGAACAAGTAAGATATTATATAATAATGTGTGTTTCATATTATGTATATTTATAAAGGCGAAACAAAACAATGTCAGTTTTTTTTTAAACCTGGGATGATTCTGTTCAGAAATTTCAGTTAATATCTTATTATTTATTTATTACAATTTATAGAAAGTTTATATGGATTGTAATGTCTTAGAAAGTATTTTATTTGTAGGCTCTTATTCAAACTCTAGGTAAAAAAATTCAGAATTTATAAATGTATCTAGATACATGTTATATGTTGAAATTTTTGTTTTACTCAGAATCTCCCCTGCTTGATCTATTCGACAAATCTTCAAATTTTATATATCAATACAGTAATTAATAATTAGAAAACTAGTAGTTGATACAGTAGAAGATCTTTATAATGCAAACCTAAAAACACAAGGCATTGCATTATATTGAATTTTGTGTTATATAGATCACATTTCACACTTCATTAAAACCTAACTTGTAAACATGGCCAAATTCATTTATTTAAAGCATATCAAAATAGAGTAGGTTATTTTTAAGTTACAGTCCTCGAACAAAGTTGAAAAAAAAAATAAAATGAAACCAGCTGAGTGGGTTTTTTGTGTTTTATTAGGGTTTTTTCAGAGTATTTTTTGTTCTAATCAGAGAATTCAGGAATATTTTCTTTCTTGCTTTTTTTTATTTTTTTTAACATTGAGTGTACCATGCATTTTGTACCAGTCAATTTAAAATATTAAATGTTAATTATTCATTAAAATCAAAATTTTAAACATTTAATTTTTAAAAACTAAATAATTGTACTTTAAGAGTTCGACAATTCTAGTTATCTGTCTTTTAAAACAGAAAACTGAGTTTTAATAACTGTTTAGTGTTGCTTTATTAATTTTTTTTCCATTTAATAGATTTTTGATTGATTTTATTGATAAAAACCACCCAAATTTTTTTGGGGGTCAGGCAGAATCAAGTCAACCTTGCCCTAGAAAACAAAAGTTGGTTAAATTATAATTTTCATTGTTAAATTTACTTTATAAACATACTCCATATATGACAGTTCCAAATCATTCATTATATTACTCACTTTCAAAATAAAGGGGAGGAGACAGGGGGAAAGAATGCAATTTTTTCATTAATATGCTCAGAATCAAGGAATTTATATTTTATCTATTAAGTACCTTGTTTGAAATACAGAAATTTTAATTTTTGCAATTTAAGTGTATTACTGCAATGATACATTTAAATTGCATTTCTGATACTGCTGTTTATGAATAAATCTGTCGTTATTGTTTAACACTAAAAATTTTCAGAAAATCATTGTGCTGGAAAGCTTTCTAAAATTTGGTGGAATGTGATTTAACGCACTGCTTGGCGTTTTGCTTTCAGTTAGTGATAAAAATGCCTAACTTGGCAACCTGAATGGTTTTCAGTGATTCAATATCTAAAAAAAAATGTGGCAACCTTGGTGTGATATTTTGAAGCTGTGTTATTCATGTACACGGGTATGGTTTTCATGTTCACAAAGTGTACAGACGTGTGTAATTCTGGTTGTTGCAGTACAAAATTTTGCATATTTAATTTCTTACATTTTGAGATAGGGGTGTTGATGTTTTCCTTTAGTTCTTATGTACACAAAGCGTATCGATGTGCATGATACTGGTTGCAATATAAATTTTTTTATGTTTTTGGATTTCATGTATTTTGAGAAAAAGCTTTTCAGTGATTTTTTTTTTTTTTAATGTAAGCAAAGCATCCAGACGTGCATAATACTGGTTGCTGCAATAGAAATGTTGCATTTATTTTATTTCATGCATTTTGAAATATAACGTTTTTAGTGTTTTTATTTATTTATTTATTTATTTATTTTTTATTTACCCAAAGTGTCTAGATGTTTGTAATACTGGTTGCTGCAGTAGAAAATTTTGCATATGTTTGAATTTCATACATTTTGAGATAATGGTTTTTACTTTTAGTGATTTTTTTTTTTTTTTTAATGTACGCGAAGTATTCAGACATGCATAATACTGGTTGCTGCAGTAGAAAATTTTGACTTTTTTTTTTTTTTTTTATGCATTTTGAGATAGGGGTGTTTAGTGTTTTTTTTTTTTTTTTTTAGGTTTTCATGTATGTGAAACATACAGACATGCATAATAGTAAAATAATTTGCATATTTTTTTATTTCATGCATTTTGAGATAGGGGTGTTTAGTAATTTTTTTTTTTTTTCTTGCATGAGAAGTGTATAGATGTGTATAATACTGGTTGCTGCAGTACAAAATTTTGCATATTTTTTAATTTCATGCATTTTGAGATAGAGATGTCGTTTTTAGAAATTTGACTGTTTTTAGAAAATGTCTGTGTGTTTTACGAACATTGTAGATGATGTATTTCACAAACCAATAAACGAAATTTAACCAATCTTGGTATTTAGTAGGATCCTGACATAATGAAAAGACACTTAGAAAAAATTTTCTAGCTCTGTCTGGCATTTTTGCCGGAAATCCTTATACTCAAATCTTTCTAAAATGAATTTTAAAATTTGTTACAACCTGACTATATTCATAAGAAATAATAATGAAATGATTACGTGTAAGAAAGTAAATTATGATAAATGTAAATAAAAGCTCTCTGTAAATTTAAAATAAGAAAAATTTAAATAAATTTAAAAATACATTCGTTTTTCAGGAAGTTGAAGTTGAAGTAGTAATTGATTCCTTTAATGGAAATGATTCTGCCATGGACCCATGTCCTGAAGAAGAAACTGAGGCAGAAACTGATGGAGGAGCAAAGCAATCCTCAACGGAGGAACATCGACACAACGAATCATCCTCGACCTTTATTACTCAAACACCTTCACAAAATTTCGGTGTGAAAGGCAACCCAACACTAGGTGGGAGCAGAGGAACAGTTTTTCAGAGAAGAAGACCAAAGTATGCAGAAGAAACTGCAGTTGCATTAAGTAGTCACATTGAAATGAAAAAAAAAATGTTAATTGATGAACATGAACTTCATATGAAAAACATGAAAGAAGAACATGCAATGAAAATGCAAATTTATTCAGAAAAATTAAAATTGTATGAAACCTTAAATGATAAATTCTGGGCAATTAAGTATGGCCGATGTCAATGAAATAATAATAATAAAAAAAAAAAAAAAAATGTAAAAAATATTGTCATTTTGTCTGAGTGCTTTCTTTTATTTATTTCAGAATAGTATAGTGTTTAAAAATTAATCAGCCTTAAAATAATAATTTATACTTTTAAAATATTATACATTAGTCATAATTTTGTATGTGAATTTGAAGACGTGTTTTACGTCATTTATTTCTTTACCATGTGGCTTGATAAATAGGGACTTGTTTATTTATTAATTTGTTTTATAATGAATTGGATACTGTAATTATTTGAAAATGGAAAACTTATCTTCCTAAAATAACTAGGGATGCACCGAATAGCAGTTTGGCCGAATATCAAACACTAACTATTCAACCGAATATTTGGCTGGCTGATTTACTTTTATTCAGTTGTCAATCGCCTAATTTTTAGAACTTTTTCAGTAATACCATTTACATTTAGTAATATATATATATATATTATTATGAAAAATATATAAAAAACTATTATAAACAGTGGTTTATATAAATGTAGAAAAATATTAGGAAATATTACTATAGTAGCCAAATAATTTGATATTTAGTCAAACCGAATATTCGGTAGTATGGTCGAATACTGAATACATACCGAATATTTGGTGCATCCCTAAAAATAACCATATTAATAGGTCTGAAACATATAAAAATTGACTAGATTGTCTTAAAAAGTTGCCAACAATGATATAACCCACGTCAACCGTTAAGCACCTAAGAAAGAATAATTGTTTCAAAACACTTCGGAACAACTATAGTATCTCCCCACAATTGGATTTGGCGATTATGGCTAAATCATAAATCACAAATCTAAAATAAACAGCATGCAGGCTGCCATATTATATTGCAAAGAATCCAGAACGACATCGTTATCATTCAAAACGGCACCAAAGAAAAATCGCCAAATCCAGTTGTGGGGTTGGTTGGTTGGCTTTTATTGGCGCAAAATCCGCAGTGGGATATGCTGCGCCAAGCAATTAAATAAAAAACAAGAAGCAGCTTCTGGATGGGTTCACCCATCCAGATTGTCTAAAGAACAGCTAAAAGGGAAAAACAAAAAACATAAAATACAGTGTAGATAATAAAAGCAGATGTAAAATATAATGAAACTGTAGACAATAAAAACAGATGTAAAATATAATGAAAGGTAGATAATAAAAACAGATGTAAAATGTAAAAAAGAGTGTAAATACTAAAATTAGAGGTCATAATAAAAACCAGCATTTTTTAAAAAATTTGTCAATTGATGATGAGGAGTAATACCTAAAAGGCTCGTCAGGTTTGGTGAGGATGAATTAAAGTGATGTCTGTAAAGATGACGAAGACAAGGGCAGTCGGTGAGCAAATGGCGAATAGTCAGCACAGAGAAATGACACTTCGGACAATCAGGTTCCTCTTCCCCAAGTAGTAAATATTTATGTGTAATCCTTGAATGCCCTATTCTAAGACGAGTAATTATAACATCAGATTTTCGAGTGATAAGGGTAGGCCAGATTGCAATTTGAGATTTTATTTCTCATAATTTATTATTATGTTGATTATCCCACTCCCATTGTCAAATAGTTTTAAAAGTGCTTCTAAGTGTGTGCTTAATGTCATCGTATGGTACAGGACAATTTAGGAGAATAGACGCCTGCCTTGCGGCTTTGTCCGCTGCCTCATTTCCCTTAATGCCAACATGACCGGGAACCCAGCAAAACAAAATTTCAAATCCCTTTTTTAGAATGTCGTTATAAGTTTTTAAAATTGAGATAAAAGAGAGGTTACAAGAGCTGGATGAAAGAGAATCAAGAACACTCTTTGAGTCAGTATAGATTATGAATTTTCGATTGGAATGAGATGAAATATAGTTAAGGGCAACCTCAATAGCAAAAAACTCTGCAGAGAAAATAGAATAAGAGTTAGGAAGTTCATAGCTAAAGGTAATATTATCAGAAACGACACCACAACCAACCTTATCAACAGTCTTAGAGCCATCAGTAAAAATTTCTGTATAATCCATATAATTGTTACGATGTGCTGTGAATAGGGTCTTAAAGATGGAAGCATCTGTGTTAGCCTTGTCAAAACCTTTAAAAGGATAAATGCAAGAAATAACTTGGAAATTCCAAGGCGTCATATTTAAAAGATCTCTAGGACGAACTTTGGTGGGAAGATGGGAAATGCTTGGAAGATAGTTTTTTATTCTGAGACCAAAATGTGGGATGCATGATGGACGATTTAAAAAGAGGTTGTCATTATTACTACGGATATGAGGGTGAAGCGGATGATTAGGATGTGAAAGAATTCAATAGTATAGTTGCAAAGATAGCTGTTGTCTAATATTAGTGAGGGATGGCTCTACACAGTCTGCATATAAACTGAGAATTGGAGAAGTTCGAAAAGCCCCTGAGCAAATCCTAAGAGCACTGTGTCAATCTTTTTCAGATAAGAAAAAGGAGCTGACCCATAAATTTCACAGGCATAATCTAGCTTTGAGCGAATAACAGAACGGTAGATTTTAAGTAAGGAATTGCGATCTGCACCCCAAGATGTGTTCGAGAGTACTTTTAAAATGTTTAAAGTTTTTTCACATTTCGTCCTTAAATATGATATATGTGGCTTAAAATTAAGTTTTTTGTCAAAAATTACACCCAAAAAGCGGGCAGAGTCAACAACCAAAATAGGTCTGTCATTTACAAAAATCTGTGGATCAGGATGGAGGACCCATGCCCCAGCCCGCCCGGTTCCTGCTGTTCAATGTATTTTTCTAGTCAATTTTGTCCCCTTATTACTTCCGGTGCAAGCTGTTTTTTTTTTTTTTTTTTAACACACTTGACATTGTGAGTTTTTTTGCTTTTCTTCCCATGCTATTCCTATGGGGTTTTTAGCCTTTTTTCTCCTTTTTTTCTACATTCTAAAGTGGCGGTGGTCGTTTGCGACAAAAGTGCACACACTGTGTTTTGTCAATAGAAACATTAAAACCATTCTTATTAGTCCATTTTATTATGTTTTTTACAGCAAGTTGTAGTTGGCGTTCAATGAAGCGCATGTCATTCCCCTGGCAAGAGATTTGCAGGTCGTCAACATAAAGACTACCATGGACACTTTGTGGTAGTTGTTCTAGGATATTATTGATTTTTAAAGAGAAAAGTGTGACACTCAGGACACTGCCTTGAGGGACACCTTCTTCCTGAAAGTAAAAATTTGAAAAAACTGAACTAATAAAATATTGTCAACCGTAGAACGGCCCCGTCGAAAACCACTTTGCCAAGGGGAAATTATATTATGCTTTTCAAGAATATAAACCAGTCTAGTATTTACCATTTTCTCAAGCAATTTACATAGGCAACTAGTTAGAGCAATGGGTCTATAATTTTTTGGATCGGCAGCATCTTTGCCAGGCTTTGGAAAAGGAATAACAATAGCATCGTGCCAAGCAGCAGGAAATATATGCTCAGTCCAGATTCTATTATAGAGAAGAAGCAGGTTATTAAGGGATGCTTTGGATAAATGGTTGATCATAATGTAAGTAATTCCATCAGGCCCAGGAGCAGAGTTATGACAACGTTTTAAACTGTCTCTCAGTTCTCTTCCTGTAAATAAAGTATTGTAATTTGGTGATGAGCGGGACATGAAGTTTATTGTTGAGCGTTCAGAAATACGTTTGAAAGACAGAAAGGGTTCAAAATAGGAATTTGTACTAGAGATGTTAGATAATGTTCTACCAATAGTATCTGCAATATTTTTGGTTGAGGTAATAGTTTGGCCATTTTTTTTTAAAAAAGAGATGCTATGATTAGTATAAATACCCATTGCTTTCTTGACACGATGCCACAATTTTTTGCTGCTAACATTGGAGGTAATACTTGAAACGTAATTAACCCAGGAATCTTTCTGAGCTTTCCTGCGTATTCTCCGTGCACTGGCCTTCGCTTGTTTGAATGCAATATAGTTTATAGTTGTTGGGTAACGCCTAAAAATGCCCCATGCTTTTTGTTGCTTTCTCTTTGCAATGTTACATTCTTCATTCCACCAAGGCTTTGGGTATTTAGCAAGACGACCAGACGATTTTGGAATTGAGATGTTAGCAGAGTTGATGATGCAGTTAGTGACATCAGCAACTGCTTTGTCAATATCACCCTCAATCATTGACTGCGTAATAGTAGCTTTCATAGTAAAGGAGGTCCAGTCGGCCCTGTCATAAATAAAACGTGGATTACCAGGATGATGGTCGTTAAAATTATAAAAGGATAAAAATAAAGGAAAGTGGTCACTACTATGTAGATCGTTACTCACAAAAAAATTAAAATATGGATATAGATTGGGAGAGCAGATGGCAAGGTCAATTGCATGGAAAGTCCTAGAAGGCTCGTGAAAGTAAGTATTGTCCCCGTTATTTAAGATACACAAGGAGTTGTCAGTAATAATATTTTCAATGATTTGACCACGGGGGTTATTATTAGGGCTTCCCCATAGCGAATTATGTCCATTGAAATCTCCTAGTATTAAGAAGGGAGTTGGAAGTTGAGAAATAAGGCTATTGAGGTCATGCTGGTTTATGGATACATTTGGTGGAAGATAGAGAGTGCAAATGGTCATTAATAGATGAGAGTGTAATTGAATGGCAACAGCTTGAATGTTCGTATTTAAAGGTATATTGGAGTGTGGTACATTATTAGAAATCAGAAGGGCTACCCCACCTGTAGCTCGGTCAGACTGTGTAAAATCTTTCCTGAAACAGGTATAGCCACGAATTTTGACTTTATCATTTATTATGTCTTAAGTATGTTTCTTGGAAAGCAAAGCATATAGGTCGATGATCAGAGATAATATCTCTGATTTCATCACGTTTATTAATAAAACCCCGGCAATTCTATGAAATGAAATTGGTCATTATTTTTTATTATTATTTTTTTTTTTTTAGATTATAACATCCACGTCATTGTCCTCTGATGCAGTAGACATTCCGTCCTCTCCATCAGAAGGATGGAGGCTGATCAAATCATCTTGTTTTGGAACGTTTACTTTATTATTTTTATTTGTAGTTGGAGTGGGCAATTTTGTTAGTTTCTTTTTCTTGATATTGAGGCGAGAGGGAGAATTTGAATGTTTTAGAGAGATAGAGTTAAGACTTTTTTCAGACAATAAGGTTTTAGGAGTTTGTGGCATTTTCTTTAAGTTTCTTGATTTGGTTGAAGATGACTGTGAAGAGTTAGCAGCCTGTTTTGGATTGGATTGTAAGCTTGGGGAATTCTTTAATGCAGTTACAACTGGAGAGCTCGTATTATGAACAGTGTCAGTTTGGATTGCGATAGACTGATATGTTTTTTTGGTAACTATGGCGGCAGCATATGACTTTCCAACAATGGGTGTTCTTGATTCCACAATTTTCCGCGCTTCGGGATATGATATGTTTTGTTTTGTTTTAATGGTTTGTATCTCCTTTTCAGTTTTCCATTTTTCACATGATTTTGAGTAAGATGGGTGATCCTTTTTGCAATTAATACAACAGGCAGGGGCTTCACAATTTTCACTGTCATGGCCAATTGCACTGCAACGGGCACATGTTAGCTTACCACGGCAAGAGGTCTTTGAGTGGCCAAAACGTTGGCAATTAAAACATCTTAGAGGGTTAGGGATGTATGGCCTTATAGGGCATTCAAGGTAACCAGCTTTGATTGATTGGGGAAGTTTAGGTGAGTCTATTGTCAAAATAATGTGTTTGGTGGGAAGAGGCTTATTATCACGGAAGATTGAAATTCGTTTAACTGCAATAACTTTTTGGTCTTTCAAATTATCGAGTATTTCACTTTCTGGAATATATTGTAGATCTGGTCCAGAAATCACACCACGACAGACATTTAATGTTCTATGTATACTTACAGTGACTGGTATATTGGCAAAGTGGGTACATTTTTTTAAGTTATTAGCTTGCTTGTTATTTTCGACCTCAATTAGTAGTTCACCTGATCTAAGTTTTTTAACAGACTTTGGATCACCCATTATCGATTGCAATGATTTCTGAATCAGAAATGGAGAGGTCTTAAAGAAATCTCCTTCACTTCTCTTTACCACAAAAAATCTTGCCTCGCAATTAAGAAATACATTATTTTCGTTAAGAGTGGAAGAAAACTCTTCCATTCTTTCAGCCAAGATTTCTCATTTGAATTTTTAATAGCTTGGCCCGAGCCAGACGCATTATTCGAATTTCCTTTGTTTGTCGCCATAATTAAATTAAATAAAAAGGGTCGAGGGTTTCCTTAGTCCCACAAGTCAGCCCATTTCTTGAATGGACAGAAAGCAAAGGGTTTTGATAATCGCTTCCTGGGACACCCATAACCACTCACCAGCTACCAGACCGTCGACCCAGATTGGGAATCACATGTGGTAGTCGTGTTAGTCCGGTGTTTCTCGTTCGAGTAGTCACCGTTGTCTCACCTTCACCAAGGGCACCAGTCTCCCAGTGTTCTCCCAAGGCTAGACTACCGTGAGACCCTCACCAAATCGCCAACCCAATAACCAGCGCCACATCTCCACCGTTTTCAGCTTGGTTAATATTTTAGAAGTTAAGTAATATTAGTATAATCAACAAGAACAAGACCAAAAAAAAAAGGTGAGTGAAAACAAATAAGGTAAGTAGAAAACAAAAAGGTGAGTAAAACAAGGTAAGTAGTTTCAATTTTTTTTTTTTAAGTTTTTCAAATTTTTAATTTTTTTTTTTTTTCAAGAACAATGAACAAGAACAAGTACCAAAACCTTATTGGCAGCAAACACCC
>CAWVNO010000361.1:786337-811337 GCA_963930645.1 Salticus scenicus
AAAAATATAAACAAGGACGAAAAAGCAAGAAAAAAGCCAAAAAAAAACCCGAAAAGTGAATAAAATAAAAGAAAAGAAGGTAGACGGTTAAAAAAAAAAAAAAAAGGAAGAGGAGAAATAAAAGATCACTCGGGCCCGGGGGGCGTGACTCCCCCTGAATACCTGAAGAAGGTACCCCCCTGGGGGGTCCAGTTGTGGGGAGATACTATAGTTATACCACACTTCGAATAATAATAAGAAAAAAATTAAAGAGCCATGACCGTTTACTTATTTTATATTTTTAAGAATTAAATTTTCTGACATTTTGCTTAAAGCTAGCTTTTAAAAGTGTTGTCCCATAAAAAATATAACATTTACTTTGTCAAATCCTTACTAACGTATATAAATAAACTTTAAATTCGCAAAAAACAAAAAAAAAAATCTTAAGTTACAAATTTACTTTTAATCCATGAGATTTGCGCCGGCGAAATGAAAAGTACCGCCTTTCCTATCGTATAGATTAACGAAGAATAAAATCTGCTCGATTTTTAGGTGATGAATTTTTTTCCTTGCTATAATTAGGAATATAAAATGTATCAGGGAAATGTCTAATTCTGTAATGTTTAAAAATTACCAATGCTAAATAAGATTTTTTTTATTTATAATTCAGTTTGAATTTAAATCTAAATATTTTTGTATGCCAAAATATATTCGAAGTATTTTAAAATATGTTTTTAAATGAAAAAGACAAAGGAGATTCTTTGGAAAAAGATGCACTTAGAAATATTTTTCTTAATAGTAGCATTGACATCGATTTTATTATTTTTTACACCATGGATCACATTTTAATTTTACCGTGGAAAATGATGAATAACGTCATAAGAGAAACTTTTTCGACGGTGGCAAATAGAGTATCTTTATAAACTCGACGTCTTCAGTTAATAACTTCATTAATTAAGATGATACAGATTTCTAATTACCTGAAATGCCTTCCTTGAAGTATACGGAACATATTGATACCTCAAATGATGCAGAGCACTTAGCCCTCTGCGAGGAGATGCTGTCGCAGACAGAAAAAATTGATGCCAGCGACAGTTACTTTTTTTTTAATATATAGAGATATTAAACCAAGTTTACTAAAAATAATATTTATCTTATATTTCGACTATTTTCTTTTTTCCTTTTCATCATTTCCAAGTCATTATTTTTATAATTACCCCCCTCCCCCCCCCCCCATTTTTGTAAAATTATGCTAGCCATAATTTTGTTTGTGATTACTGCACTGCCGCCATCTACTGGCAGAATAAAGAAACAAAAAATACATAACTTTCATGCATCTTACATTCTGATATGAATGTTTTGTTTTTATTTCTTTTAGAAATTTTAAATGCAAAAAATAAAATTATAAGCTAGAAAATTTCACAAAATTAAACATAAAAATAAGCTAAATTAGATTAGGAATTATTCATGTAGAAAAAAAATTTTTTTTTGGTGCTGCCATCTATTGGGAAAACACCAAAACTGTCTTTTATCATGAAATTTTTAATGATATTCACAAAATCAAAGATAAACTTTTGGTTGAAAATAAAAAGCTTACTTTTGTTTAGGGGCTTTTGATTTTCAACCAAAAGTTCAGGAAGGATGCAAGAAAAAAGAAAGACATGCTTTAGAAATGTTTTTTCTTTTTTGAATTAATTATTTTATCAATTTTCTTTTATTGCAACTTATTGCTGTAAAATGCAACTTTTAATATAAAAATATTTCGATAAATAAATGTTTATTTTATTTATGTATTTTGAAAAAGAAAATGTAAATAAAGTAATTATTTAAAAATCGCATATCATTTTTAACATGAATTAACTATTATCTGAGTATTTAGACATATATATATATATATTTTTTTTTTTAAGAATAACTTAAAATCTGGAACTGATATATATCTATATAAAAAAATAGTATTTTCATCACTTAAAACATTTTTAGATTATAGTTACCAATAAAATGACAAATAATTACTAAAGTTATAATTCATTGTGGTTCAACTTCGAAAATTCAGAATCTTCAGGATCGTGGCAATTTCAGATTTTTGAGGTTTGTGCAAATTGATTTTTACATTGATAATAATAGGAACATGCCACGTATGAGCTATTTTTACTCCTTAAAACAAGTAATGATTAAATTGGCAAATTAAATAATAAAATAGGGAAATACACTTCAGAACTTTGCTAAAACCTCATTTTACTGTTTCTTGGGGAGGAGGGGGTATTTACTTGTATTACTAACACAAATCAACCTTATTATTAAACACACAGAGACACTTTTACTGTAATTAAACACTGGATAGTACGCACACATTTTCGGAAATCACCATGGAATGTCAAGCTCTCTTGCTAAATCCTATATACTCTAAATAATTCTTTGTCATTGCGAAATCAAAGTAGAAATAGAAGATGCTGTAAAAAAAAAAAAATTGATGCTAGGGGCAGTAACTTTTTCAAAATTATATTAGGGTCTCTGTCCCTTGCTCCCCAACCCCCTCCCCCTCTCCCCAGGTAGGCTTCGACTCACTTCATCTGTTAACCTCTGTGGCACTCAGCTGCCTGTTCACTGCTTTGCCTTTGCCTGAATAGGAATATTATTAATAGTACATAACGACCAAAAAAAAAAAATAGTCGTAGAAATCTCCATATTGAATATTAAATTGAAAGCATATTTAATACTTTTTTTTTTTTTTTTAATATTATGGCAAAAATTAGTATTTACTTTTTCTGAACAGAAAGAAATTCATAATATCTAGACCATTTTGCATTACAGCTTTAGTATATGAGTCCCTTAGAGACTTTGCAGTCAACAGATCTTCATTTTTTTAACTTTCAAATATGCAAGATAACTAGCTCGTATTTTTATAGGATAGATTACCTGATATAACATTTATTGTATGTAAGAATTTCAGCTGAATTGAATAAAAATTAAGAAAACTGTCAAATATTTGAGTTAAATTTAGGTAATTTTTAAGAGTTACATATGCATAAGATTCTTCATCTAGAACTCATATTTAATTTGGAGATTCAGTTTTAAGATAGAAACTACTATTTATCACTGTTAAACAGTAAACACAAAATGAAATATAAAAAATCAGTCTTTTTAAACTTATAAAACTTATTTTATTAAAAAAAAAAAAAAAAAAAGTAATAATAATAAATATTTAACTAAAAACAGTTGAAAGCAAAGAATTTCGCTTTGCAATTCCAGAGACATGATTGCCAGGTGAGCTGTCTGAAGCATGTGAGCTTCCAGGTATACTGTATGAAATTGTATCTACATCTATCAGTTCAACAGCAGTATCTCTCATTTCTAAAGCAATATTGTGCAATACAGCAGTAGCAACTATGACTGTCATCGATGTTTCCAATTTGCAAGTTAGAGTTTTGTCTAAGCATGCAAATCTGTTTTTCCAAACTCCATACTGTCTTTCCACAACATTTCAAGCTTTAACATGAGCTATATTGTATCTGAAAATAAAAAAGACATTTACAAAATGTTCAGAAATAACAAAAATGTCATGCTGAAGATTGTTGCTTAATCAGTAGCAGAAATTTCTGTATCTACCTGCAGCAGAACCAAAATTTATCTGTGATCCAGAAATGTCTTATAAAGTCAGATAACATAAAAAAAGAAAGTACAGCATTTAAAAAATTATGTAAAATTTACATCTGAAAAAAAAAAAAATTAAGACTATAACAAAATAATCAAGAGACATAGGGTAGGTGCTCCAGTGATTGGCATGCTACAGTAATTGACATCTATCCCGAAATAATTCATAAATAAGAAATATCATAAAATCATATATTTTACATATAAGAATTTTAACATTTTATGTCAAACACTGGAGCATAGGGTGCTAATATAACTGGTAAAATGAATAACTAGCAATGTCAAACACTGGAACATAGGGTGCCAATTACTGATAAAATGAAAAACTGGCAGTGTAAGTTTAATTGTAAGTGTAAATGATATTGTAAATTTGGGATGGTATCTGAAGTTTTCAAATAAAATGTCAAAATTCAATACACTTATACCCCCTCTGGCCTATCCCTCAATGCTAACTCTAATAATACTGCATGGGCAGATAGAACAGAAGAATTTTCTTCCAGCTCACTCCTTGGGACTTCCAAGTCATTTCTTGCCTTTATCCATTTAAAAGCTTTGACAAATCTAACAGAGATGCCTCAATTTTTAAGACGCTTTATGCTGCTCATCGCGGTGATTATAAGGAATATGTGGAGGTTTTTACAGATGGTTCAAAGTCAAGTGACCAGGTTGGTTGTGGTGTCATATGTAGTAATACAGTTTTTAGCTATAGACTCCCTAATTCATTGTCCATTTACTCTGCAGAGTTTTTTGCAGTTGAAGTTGCACTTAATTTTATCTCATCTCATCCTTATAAAAAATTCATAATTTATACAGACTCAAAGAGTGTCATCGATTTACTTTCATCCACTTCTTGCAACCTTTCTTTTATTTCTGTTCTAAAAGCTTATAACGACCTTCTGAGAAAGGGATTTAACATTTTATTCTGTTGGGTTCCAGGTCATGTTGGTATAAAAGGCAACGAATTAGCAAATAAAGCAGCTAGGCAGGCTTTAGTTACTATAAATTGTTCAATTCCTTACGAGGATATTAAGCACTCAATAAAGAAATTTTTGAAAGACATATGGCAAAGAGAGTGGGGTTATGAAACTAATAATAAGCTACATCTGATCAAACCAAACATTGCAGTCTGGCCCACGCTTACTCCTAGAAAATATGAAGTAATTATTACTCGCCTTAGGATTGGACACACTAGGCTCACACATAAGCATTTAGTTCTTGGAGAACAGGAGCCTTCATGCCCCAATTGTCACTTCGATTTACTTACTGTTCGTCATTTACTCACCATCTGCCCCTGCCTTTGTCACTTGTATTGGTATTATTTTAATTCATCACCAGACCCGCATAATATACACAAATGGTGTTCGCGGGAAAATTTTCTGAACTTGCGGAACATTTTCTGCGGACGGTAATCCAAAAAAATTTGCTGATTTTACGAAAAGTTTTCTGCAAACAGTTATCGTGGAAAAATTGTACGGCTACGTACTGGTCTTGTGATTGAAACTTAGCACACCACAAACTTTTTTTGGCTTTTACATTACAAACTGCGTGTGTCCACTTTTGAAAAGTCCTTGCGTGCGAACCTCCGGACTGGAGGAGCGGTAACCCTGTTACGTTCCTATATTAAAGCAACAATGTAACTTAGTTCCCCCCCTTTGCAAAGATTCTCAAAATATTTCAAAAAAAGAAAAATATTTTTAAGAAAAACTTCTAATCTAAATTTCAATTAATTTCTGAAATTAAAAGGCTAAATAAAAAATATGTAAAATAGAGTTACACAGTGTAACATGGCTCATTCTTACCTTAAAAAACTTGACACACCACACCACAGTGCACTTAGAATTTGCTCAAGAGCATTCCGCACTAGTCCTGTTTTAAGTTTATATGCTGACTGTGTGGAGCCTTCTCTCGCTGACATTAGACAAAGACTCTCACTTGAATTGCACTATCGCATCCTTTCACTTCACTCACATTTAAATCACTCACACGATCATAATCTTTATGTGAATTGGCCATCTTGCATCCCTCATTTTGCTATTAGGATTAAAAACTTTCTTGCGGGCACTTCTCATATTCATACCAAAGTTCGTACTCTGTTTTTTTTAATCATGACGCCTTGGAATTTCCAAGTTATTTCTTGTCTTCATCCATTTAAGGGTTTTGACAAATCTAACACAGATGCTTCCATTTTTCAAGCACTTCTCTCATCTCATCACTCTGATTATAAGGACTATGTTGAGATTTTTACTGACGGCTCCAAAACAACTAATAAAGTTGGTTGTAGTGTTGTCATTGGTAACACGACTGTTAGCTACCAACTCCCAAGCTGTTTTTCCATCTTTTCTGCAGAGTTTTTTGCTGTTGAGGTAGCTCTAAACATTATATCCTCCAACCGTAAGAAGAAATTCATCATTTATACAGACTCAAAGAGTGTTCTTGACTCTCTTTCTTCTAACTCTTGCACTCTTTCTTTTATCTGTGTTTTAAAAACATATAACGACCTTCCGAGGAAAGGATTTAATATTTTATTTTGTTGGGTTCCAGGCCATGTTGGTATCAAAGGCAATGAAGCTGCAGACAAAGCCGCAAAGCAGGCTTCTGTTATTTTAAACTGTTCTATTCCTTATGAAGACGTTAAGCATACACTTAAAAACTTTTTCAGCGATATTTGGCAAAGGGAGTGGAATAATCAAAATAATAATAAATTACATGAAATTAAAGCTCAAATTGGAATGTGGCCTACGCTCTCTCCTAGAAAATATGTTATTATTACTCGTCTGAGAATTAAGCATTCAAGAGTTACTCATAAACACTTACTATTAGGACAACAAAAGCCTACATGTCCTAGATGTCATTTTAGTGTCCTTACCATTCGCCATATTCTCACTGACTGTCCTTGTCATCTGTATCGACAGCGTTTTAATTCAACTTCACCAAGTCTGACTAGTAAAGGGCAAAATTAACGGTCACCACCGGCCACATGGCGACTAAATAAAAAAAGATGGCAATTAAAAATTATGCTTCGATTGACACTAAAGTCGCCACTTTTTGTGATCATTAAAAGATTCTAAAAATCGAGCGACGATAGGCAATTGAAGTCTTGTGATTTCCAATCTTTTTCCATCCATAGCATAAATGCCAATGTTCATTTTAAACTTTCTTTATTATATTCTACAACCTATAAAGAAGTAGAATTGTTTCATATATCTCACTCATATAATTTTTTGGACCCCCCTCTTTCCCTCCCCCTAGCGATCCGTAGTCACACAGCTTATAGACAGCTTTATAATTTCTAATCATTCTCCATTTGCCGTAAAAATATAAATATCTATTTTAAACTTGCTTTATTAGATTCTAGAATATGTAAAGAAGTAGAATTGTTTAATATCTCTTACTCATAATTCTTGTAATCCCCCCCCCCCTCCTCCAAAGGTTGGCAATCACATGCTCCACTGAAGCCTTGTAATTTACAATCTTTCTTCATCCATAACATAATGTAAATATTATTTTAAACTTTCTTGATTAGATTCTAGACCTATAAAGAAGTATATAAATGCATTCCCTCACACACACACACACATGTGCACTCCATTTCAACTAGCAGTTAATGATCAAATGCAATGCAAAGCAGAATCTCTTTCCATTATTATCTCCACAGTATTTAGTGCATATTTAACCCATTTGACAAATATGTGTATCAAAATTTGATTTGGCTTAGATGTGTATTTTTCAAAAAATTTTGTATTTACTTTCTTTTGAGTAGAAATCTTCCTTTTTCCTTCCCATTTTAAAGTAAAAATCTCCCTATTTTTAAAGCTACACATTTGGCAGCTAAGTAAATTATTTTTAATAAAGCAGCTAAGTTTCCATGTCTATACTTTTTAAAAGGAAATATTTTAACTCTATTGAAATAAAATCATTTAAAAAAGCGTGTTTTTAGAAATAAGAAAAAATAATAAAACTGCTAACTGTATTTACATTTACACATGGCCATGTAAATGGTTATGAGGATGATGAATCAGCTGATTCATTTACTAGAAAATATCAATGTGAACTGTGCATGATAACAGCTTATTTCACTTAAATAAATTGAAAAAAAGGCACTACTGAATTATTTGAAAGATAAAAACTTTTGCTGTTATTATATTACAGCCCTAAGCAGATTTTAATTTAGGATGTGCAATTTAGGATTTTTAAAAAGAGCGTAATTAAAAATTACAATTTCAGTGTCCATGTGTTAATTTTATTATTATATGTATTTCTTATTTTTCTTGTGGTGATAAAATACAAAATGGTGACAATGCTTTTTGCAGTCTGAAAGAAATAGTCTTATGTGAAAAGTGGCCACTAACTTCAAAAAGTGGCTACTAATGAAACTGACAGTACCGGCCACTGGCCACTAATGAATTTTCCCAGTTTTGCCCTTTACTGACTGGCCTTCTAGGTATGAATCCTCATCATCTCTTGACAATTTTTTAAAAAGAAGCTGGTTTTTATTACGACATCTGATTTTATTATTTACACTTTTCACCTGTTTTTATTATATACACTGGACTACGAATCGGGCATTCAAGACTCGCACATAAATACTTATTACCTGGAGAACAACAACCTGAGTGTCCAAAATGTCATTTCAGTGCATTAACCATTCGTCATGTCCTCACCGACTGCCCTTGCCTTCGTCATCTCTATCGAACACATTTTAATTCATCTTCACCCAATCTGACGAGCCTTTTTGGTGTAAATCCTCATTATCATTTGACAAACTTTTTGAAAGAGGCTGGTTTTTACTTCGACATCTGATTTTATTATTTACTATGTTCATCCTGTTTTACATTGGTTTTTATTGTCTACACTGTTTTCTATTATTTTTGATATTATCTTTTGTGTATTTTTGTTTCTTATTTTTACTGTGTTTTTTTATGACAATCTGGATGGGTGAACCCATCCAGAAGCTGGTTTTTATTCCGTCACCTTTTTGTGTGGCGCAGCATGTCCAAATATGGACCTTGTGCCAAGAAAAGTTATTCAACTAACCAACCATATTTCCACAAGGAACTTCTTCGGGAAATATCAAAGAACAAATTTGTTCTATGTATTGATGAAGCACTGAATAGAATCGCCCAGAAGGGCCAAATGGATATTATTCGATATTGGCCTGAAAATTCATCTGAAGTTAAAGTACGGTATTTAACATCCATTTTTCTTGGCCATTCAACTGCAGAAGATCTGTATAAAAGTTTTTGTGAAGGTGTAACAGAGCTTGATTTAGCTAAAATCTTACAAATTTCATTAGATGGGCCTAATGTGAATTTGAAATTTTTACGTTTTTTGATGGATGAAGTAAAAGAAAATAAGGACCATTCATTATTACACATAGGAACATGCAGTTTGCATATTATACATGGAGCTTTTCACAGAGGCAACAGAAAATCAAATTGGAAACTAAATGAGATATTTTCAGCTATGTACAGGATATTTAAACACAGTCCTGCTCGTCGTTCTGATTTTACAGAGTTGACTAATTGCACTTTATTTCCATTGAAGTTCTGCCATATAAGATGGGTTGAAAATGTTGCTGTTGCAGAAAGAGCCATCGAAGTATTCCCAAATGTAAAACAATATGTAGATGCCATGAAAAACAAATTGCCAAGTAATATTACATGTGTAAATTTAGACGATGCCTGTTCAGATAAACTGATTTTAGAAAAAATGGCATTTTTTTTCTTTTGTTGCAAATATCTTGCAGCCTTTTCTTAAAAATTTTCAGTCACCAAAACCAATGATACCATTCATATATGATTCACTTACAAATGTCATCCGGCAACTTATGTTAATGTTTGTAAAAAGAAACATTCTGAATGATGCGAAAACTTTGAACCAGTTGTTTAAGATAAACATTACCTCATCAAAGAACTGGCTTAGATATTCTGATGTTGATGTTGGTATAGCCACAAGAAGGTTTATTTCCCGTAGTGGTGCTAAAGCAGAAAAGAACCAATTTCTTAATGAATGCCAGGATTTCTTGGTTGAAATATGCACAAAAATTTTTGAAAAATAAATTTTCTGTGCTAAAAGCATTATCTTGCCTTAATCCAAAAAAAATGATTTTAGACTCTGTTATATGTGAGAAACGAATAGACACGCTTCTTCAAACTTTGCTTGAAGGTAGTCAATTAACAGCAATTTCAGCTGACAAGGCCAAACATCAGTACAGCGATTTTCTTTATAAGATTAAAGCAGAACACAAAGAAAATTTTTTGAAAATTTAAGTGAAATGTCACTAGTAGCTCTCCGTACAACCTATGACAGTGTGAAATCTTTAGGAGGCATATCAGCCCTTAAGATCAATTCTGAATTACTTCAGTCTGCGAAGATGGCAAGAAGTAGATACCACTTAGCTCTTGAAGAACACAACAAAAAAGAAGAGGAAGAAAAGACTCATTGTAGAAAAGCGAAAAATAAAGGATCAAGTAAAAATACTTAAAAAAAAAAAAAAAAAAAAAAAAAAGCAAAACTTTCTTCAGATGTAGCTTTAGAAAGTCAAAAAATTGATGAAAAAATTCATGAACTTAACAAAAAGTTATGAAATATATTTGTTATTTTCAATTGGGAAAATAAAATTCATTCAGGCAGATAAAAAATGTTTGTTTATTATAGTTTAAAATTAATTCTTATTTCGTGTACAAAGACTTTAAGGGGTAAGTAAATTATTTTTCTTTTTAGCAAAAATTATCTATAGTAATAGTTTATTAATTTTGAGTTAATTCATGTAATAATCATTACTGTGACTCTCTTACCTATTTTTGCTGTCAATCAAATCCCATGTTATACTATGGGGGAATTTTAAATAATTACTTATTACCCAGTGTAATTTATTATTTTTTTTTTTTAGTTGAATTTTCGCACTGGAAAGTTTTTTCTAGTTCACCAAAAAATGATTTATTACTTCATCTTTAAGCTGCAAAATGATATATATATATTTTTTCACTTCAAAATGAAAAATATTAGAAAAATAATAAATAAATCTATTTTTTGGAAAAGTAAGTGATTGTGATTTTTAAATTTTTGTTTAAACATGCTTTTATGATACAATGAGAATGACCATTCATTACCCTGGAAACTTGTTGATCGAGAATTACCCCAGTCCACCTTATTAGTAATAATACATTAAATAATGAAAAATTCTGTTAACAGATTTCCCCATGGATTAACATGGGTTTGGTTATTGAAGATAAGAGATAATTATAAAAGAGAAAGAGAAGAGCCTTAAAAATAATCTGAGTTACACAAAACTGCCAAGTGGTAAATGTTGTTTCTAAATAGTAACAATTTGTGTAGAAATAATATAGTAATTTCCTTCAGTTAAATATGATAAAGTTTATTAATTAATAATATAGAGGAATAAAGCAGTTTTTATTTGTTCTATGAAGTTACAAAAAACATTGTTTTTTCTATCTGAAATCATTTCTGTAAGAAAGTTAATTTTGTTAATTCCCCAGGGGCAGAAAGTTTTGTAGCTTCTGCAACAGGCTTTTAAAATTTCATAATCTGTCTGCAAAATTTGCATGTAATCAGGAGTGAAAATGGCTTACACTCAAAAAGCCTGAAAGCTCATTTGGGGGGGGGGGGGGGGGGGAGATGCTTAACATCAGTGGTGATCTCGTGCAACAATACACGAATACAGTTTTACTGTAAAACAATATAGTATAAACAATTGTGTGTATTCATTCAATTCCTCTCATTCAATTAAATATTTTATAGCAATGTTTGACACAACACAATATAAATAATTATAAATAATAAAAGTTTTAGTTTTGATACAGAATTTTTTTATTAAGTGAATTGTTATTCGAAAGTTGCAGACAAAAACTGTCTGCAAGCCGTTTTTCTGTGTCCGCGACTATGTCGCCATGTCGCGATGTTTCTGCCACTGGGGTTATTTTTATATTTTAGATATAATTATGAAATGAGAACTAATATAAATAATATAACAAAATACTAATAATTATCGCATTTATAAATAAAGGATAGAAATTTAATATAATTATAGGCCCAATTCTACATTTACAAAAACTTAGTGTCTAGTTATGTCGCTAATAAGCATTTTCTTGAAAATTATCTGGAAAACTCAGGGAATTTTTTTTCCCATATTTGAGTATGAACCCTGAAAAAAAACTATCTCACCACCTCATGACAGTGTTAAAACAAACTTTATATTACTTTAAACTAGGGATGCAACGGATATCCGGTAAGCAGTAACTATCCGTCCGATCTGGCTAGTCAACCGGATATCCGGCAATGGTCAGATATTACTATTATCCGGCAGTAACATCCGGCCCAAAATTTATTAATTGAGAAATGGGTAGAAATAACATATGAGAGTATAACAAATAATATCTAATAAATAATCCACTACAATAACATTAGAGAATGTATTTTAATTTTTTAAAATTAATATTTACTTACTTTTTAAGGAATTAAAATAAATGATATTTTTGAAATAAAG
Organism: Salticus scenicus; assembly: GCA_963930645.1. Classification (NCBI taxonomy): domain Eukaryota; kingdom Metazoa; phylum Arthropoda; class Arachnida; order Araneae; family Salticidae; genus Salticus; species Salticus scenicus. Next base: position 798,477 of record CAWVNO010000361.1, read on the forward strand.
AAATCATACTTAAAAAATACACTTTGTTGAATCTTTCGCATTTCTACAATTGCTATGAAATTAACCACCAATATAAGTATTTTCAAAGTATGTTATTTTAAAATTTATATAACATAAAGAAACAAATTGTGGTACTTAAAAACAGGGTGTACAATTATATATATTTGTTTTCTTCTAAAAATATTGAAGTAATGTAATGGTCTCTGAGAAATTGTTTTAGCAATATCAACAGATGACTGAGATGAAAAAGTTAAAATTACTTTTAATTTTTCCATATTTGTTACAAATCTTGCATACAATTATTAAAAAAAAAAAAAAAAAAAAAAAAATTACGATTCATTATTGTCTAATACTAAATAATGTGCAATAAATAGTTGAATGAATACATTCTTAAATTTGTTTTCCAATTATGAAAATGAAATGTACTAAAATTTTAAGAACTTTTAATGTTTTTCAAAATAGGTAAATTATGATGTAAAAGTAACAATTGTTCAGCATTTTGTGGCAGAATTCTGTTTCTTCTTTGCTCATAAATGATGCCTGCTTCAGAAAACAGCCTCTCACTATATATGCTGCTCGCAGGGGGAGAAAGGTATTTTCTAACTAACTTTGCTAATGTAGAAAAAATATTTTCATTTGCTTTCCACCAGCTGAGTGGTGATGCATTTCGTGCTATAACTGGTTGTGAAATATATTCGTTTAACTCCTGCATCAAACTTGACTCACTGTCACTTCCAGTAGTTTTCTTATTTGAATCACTGTCACCAGTATTAGTGATTTCCGAGAAAACATCCCTTGGGTTATATCAGACATTTCAGAACTTGAATATTGAGAAAGTGATTCATTTACATTTTCTGGAGATTTAAGAATTTTAGTTTCCTCTTTCATTAATGACATTAATAAAGATTTTGCAACATCATCATAACCCTCAGCTTTATCAAAGAAAAGTAATTTAAATCGTGGATCTAGAATTGTTGCTAAAGAATAATGTTTGTTCAATTGTATTGCTGAAAAACGTTTATGTATGTTTTTTTCTAGTGTTTCTTTCATTGTTCCAATTCCAGAAACTTCTACAGACTTTAATAAATATCGATCTGATGTTACAACCATAGGAATAACTTCGGAAATTAGTGATTTTGTACAGCTTATCTGTTTAGTAATTTCTTCAAAAGGCTGTAATAGTTTCACACAATTTTCAATTAAGGTCCACTGGTATGGTGAAAAGCTCTGAATTTCACTGTTCACATTAACATATAGGGATATAGCATTTTGTAATTCCAGTAAATGGCTTAACATGTAAAATGTACTGTTCCACCTTGCTGAAACATCCTGCACTACTTTTTTATATTGTACATGTAACTGTTTTTCTTGGATATCTTTAAATCGTGAGCAAGCTAATGGAGAGTGGTTGAAATGCCCAACAATTTTTCTTCCTATAGCTATGATATCCTTTACTGCTCTTTGAAAAGTTAAGGCATTACTTACAATTATGTGTAAATTATGTAGAAAACAAGATTCACTATTTAAGTTAAGGTCATTTACAGCCTTAACAATATTTGAGCCACTATCTCGAATAACCAGATATATTTTCTTTGTTACATTCCATTCCTCACTCAAGGTACTTATCATTCTACTTGCATTTTCTCCAGTGTGACTTCCAGGAAAGTGTCTTGAGTTTAATACAATATGTCTGTAATTAAAATCATTATCTATCCAGTGAGCAGTAAAACTTATAAAGCTGTCTTTATTCAATGAATTAGTCCACATGTCAGTAGTTAAAGAGATATATGTTGATAAAGCATTGAGTCAATCTCTTATTTACATTCTGTATATATTTTAGGAATTACTACTTGTTTGAAATATTCACGAGATGGTACTTTGTAGAGTGGTTGGGCTTTTGACATGAGATTATGAAAACCTTCATCTTCTACAAATGAATATGGCTGATTGTCGACAGCAATCATTTGCCCAATTGCATAATGCAATTCTACAGCTTTTGGATTATTTATATCCCAGATTTTTTTCCTCTCCAGAACTGTCTTTAAGGTTGGCTGTTCCAATCTACTCCTTTTAAAACTTGTGCTAGAACAATCTGCATCTGTGGTATCATCAGCAGTCTCAGAATCTAAAGGCTGACTTTTGTCTGAACAGAAAGTAATTTTGTTATATTCTGCTAAATGCTTTCTCTTTAGATGATTTAATAGTGGAGAAGTAGATGCTTTTTTGCCTGTTCCTCCTCTTGAGATAAAAGAGGAACATATATTACATTTCACCTTAATTGCATCTTCTTCATATTTGAAAAAATTCCATACACTGCTCTTGCTTTTAAAACTCATGATTATAATTTCCTTTAAATATGTGGCAAATTTACTCTTAAATCTGCATAAGAAAGAAAAATAACTACACCTCTTCTATGAACACACACTCAAATATACTAGTTCAGTTGCAATGGTCAACAAAGGGAGAAAGACCCCTTATCTCTTATCTTATTCAAAGAGGAATTCTTTATTGATAAAATAACTCAATATAGAAGTCAAACCTGTTTTTTCTGGGACAAGAGCAGGTTAATGGAGATAAAAGGGTAACACTGACATATGGGTAGGGGACAGACTATTTTAAGGGGAGGTTTGAAGCTCAAAGATCATCTGACAGCAGCAGCGTAAGTCAAAGAAAAGTGCAACATACTTCTTATTCAGACAGCTTTTATAAGAAAATAAGAACTTATTCTAATTTTTCACAAACAGCACGGTTGACAGAAAAAGTACACACCCCTGAAGAGAACCAAACAAAATAATGATGTCTCGTCTGAGGATTGAGTGGTTGAATAAAACACTACACGGATGACAGAGGCCACCTTACGGGAGAAACGCAAAGTACCTGCTGTGTGACAAGACTCTCTTTCGCAAAAATGAGCTTCAAAAATTAAAAGCTGGAGGCACGCCTGACATGTAAGTGTAAAAAGTAGGCAGTGATAATTTTGTTTTGTATTCCTTTATTAAGTTTTCAAATATGAATCAAATGTCAGTTATCAATATTAACAAAAATTAAAAAAATATTTGCACATTTTTTTACTTTAACCATATAAAAAATACATAATTATTTGTAATATGAAAATTGGGAACAACTATAGTATTTCCCCTCAGCTAGATTTGGCAATTGTGGCGGAACAGCTTTACTATACGGCGCCCATTGCTTATTGCCGATGTTTTGATCACGTGGTATGATGGTGTTTTGATTCGGTTTGTGAGTCGGAACTGCGAATCGTTTCACAACGTCGTGAATCGAATCAAAATGTCATGAAACGATACTTTTCATTATTATGAAATATTTTTTTTATGTTTCACTATGTTTTCTGCTGTTTGCTCGCTTCGCGAGCATTAAAACCGAAAAAAACATCACTGGACGCACCTAATTCGTGGAGCATGAATCAGTAAAAGCATGAAAATTCATGGAGCAGCGGTCACTATGTTTTCTGCTGTTTGCTCGCTTCGCGAGCATTAAAACCAAAAAAACCATCACTGGACGCACCTAATTCGTGGAGCATGAATCAGTAAAAGCATTAAAATTTGTTGAATTAAAGTTTAAATATACTAAAACAGCAGAGATACTTTAATAAAAAATTTAAGAGGAAAAATTACATGGCAGTTATACGTTTGATGTGGAAGACTCAATGAAGAAAACTTTTATATATTAACAAACATAATTTATTTGAATATGAATATTTACAGATGAAAAAGAAAAAATATTAAATAAACCAGCATATCCTGCTGGTAACTGAAAAACAAAACTACATCTTATAACGTTGAAAAATAAGAGAAAGAAAACAGATGCAAACGTCTTTTATACAATACAAAACAAAACCAATTTGCATCTTGCTGTTGCCACTTGGCAATCACTAAACTAGTCTTCATCACTGGCTTATTTATCTTACAACCATGGACATCGTTTTTGATGAGAGTGAACAGAAACAAGAGCAATAACTGTGATTCACCGCTATTACTCACATGTTTACAATTTCAGCTATTCACATCTATGGAATAAACTAGAGCAAGAAGATAAACAAAAATGCGGCCACGAGAGCGATAAAAAAAAACGTAAGTCATATCTAACTAAATTTAATTTAAATAATTTACTTTATAGTATATATAAATACCTTAACAAATTAACTTTAATTTCACTTTATAAAAATATAGATATAATTAAATATTTATGATATGACTTATAACAATCTCCCCCCTTTTTTAACGCTCTCGGGACAGCGTTTTATGAAAACACATTTTAAACACTAAAAATACTTCAAAATTCACCTCAATCAATGCCTGATCACGAAGTTAGTGATCACCCATTGATCAAAAGTGACAACATGTAATATATAAAAAAAAATTGCCTACAGAAATTGGCATTAACTAAACAATGTCAATATCTGAAAAAATTCTCCTACAAAATTTAATTAATTGTTCTTTAACTTGTGGCTTAGTAAAGGCATCTGCCAAATTTAATTTACTAGTTACATGCATTAATTTAAATACTTTATCAAAAACCAAATTCCTTAAAAAAAGATATTTAATATGTATGTGCTTAGTTCTATGATTTTCAAAAGGAGAATTTGAAAAAGAAATTGCTGCCTCGTTATCACAATATAAAATACAATTTTCTAACTTTAAATCTAAAATTTTTAATCCAGGTCAATTCTTTAGCGGCTTCTGTTAAACTGATATATTCTGCCTCCATGGTTGAGAGACTAACACATTTCTGTTTAAATGTTCTCCATGATACAGGAGCTTCACCTAAAAATAGTATATATCCTCCCATTGAACCCTGTCATCTCTATTGGCAGCAAAATCTGAATCAGAATAACATTTCAATTCTAAGTTGTTAACCCTGGACAATTCTAATTTATAACTAATTGTATTTTTAAGATAACCCAATAATTTCAAAACACTGTTCCAATGTTTCATACCTGGATTAGATTTGAACTGCGACAACAAGTTTACAGCAAAAACAATATCTGGTCTAGTACGACTTGCTATGAAAGCTAAACAACCAATTAAATTTCTATATGGGTAAGATTCCATTTCTCTAATTTCAGCTTCAGTTTTAGGGGAATCTAATTTAGAAAAAATTTCTCCCTTAGGAATTGGCAAAGAAGTAATGGGATATTTATAATTTTCATACTGCTTACAAATCTTATTGATATAAGCCTTTTGATGAATAAACAATTTTCCTCCCTCTTCTTCAAACTCAATACCTAAAAGTTTTTTAGTCTTACCCAGAATCTTTAAATCAAATTTTTGCTGTAACAAGTTTATCGCAAATTCCAAATCTTCCTGATTTTTACCAAAGATGACAATGTCATCTACATACAATAATAAAATTATGTTACAATTATATGTATAAACACAATTACACCAGTCCAGTTTATGAAATTGCAAGTTTTTCAAAACATCATCTAGTTCAAAAAACCATGCTCGACTACTTTGATGGAGTCCATACAATGCTTTTTCCAGTTTACAAATTTTACCTTTATCTTTAATAAAACCCTCAGGCTGTAACATAAAAACTGTTTCATCTAATTTTGCATATAAATATGCATTATTAACATCTATTTGTACATGAAACCAATTAAATAAACATACATATATAGAAAAAAATAGTCTTATAATAGAAAAATTCACCACTGGACTAAACACTTCTTCATAATTTTCCCCTTTGACCTGATTGAACCCTTTAGCTACTAAACGAGCTTTATACCTTATAATTTCATCTTTTTCATTTCTTTTAAGAGTATATACCCACCTGTTTCCCAAAATTTTAGCTCCTCTAGGTGGTTCTACCAATTCCCAAACTTTACGATCATACATGACCTGCATCTCTTGTTTCATGGCATTATCCCACTCAGATGCTTCAGGTGAGTTAACAGCTTCAAAAAAAAATACTAGGAATTTTAATTTCAATCAGGTTAGCTTCATCATTAGAATCTGAAGAATTTACAAGTTTACCAGCAGTTAAATTTTTACCCGAAAAATCAAAAAGTTTATCATTACATTCTATTTTCTTTTCTAAACAATATTTTTTAACATCTTGTAATGATCGTAGCCTTATATTTTCACCCTCTATTCCATAATAGATATCAGTTCTAGTTCCAGTTTTTCGAGGTACAGCTCTACGTATCAATGGAATGGAATCACATGGCGTTAAACTAGTTCCCTCTACTTCCTGAGACTGAACTATTCTCCCCCCCTCACGAGATTCTAAGCGTTCTGCTAGCTCATGAATAGTAGGGCCTAAATCAATATCATTATCATAATCTGGAACAGAAAAGTAAAAATTTTGACCTTTAATTACTTTATTACATTTAATTTCATCTACCCCCTTTTTGGTTTCATTAAACTTTACATTGATGGTTTCAATTAATTTCTGATCCTCAACTATCCAAATTCTGTAACCTTTGGTTTTTTGTGCATACCCCAACATAATTCCCAGTTTGGCTCTCATATCGAGCTTTTTCCTGAGTTGTTTAGGTACGTTTACAAAAGCCAGGCAACCAAATGGTTTTAGATGAGAAACAGAAGGCTTTCTGCCAGTAAACAACTCAAAAGGAGTTTTATCCTTCTTGTGGCAAACTCTATTCCAAACATAAGTGAAACACATCAAAGCCTCCCCCCAAAATTTTTGAGGTAAACCACTAGATTCAAGCAAAGTCTTAACACCATCTAAAGCAGTTAAATTGAACCTTTCCGCCACACCGTTCATTTCTGGAGAATAAACATTTGTTTTTTCATGTTTAATACCCTGCTTTTCCAAAAAATTTTCAAACTCCTTGTTACAAAATTCCAAACCCCCATCAGTTCTAATAGCAATTATTTTCTTGTTTAAAAGTCTCTCTGCTCTTCTAGAAAATCTCAAAAAAGTTTCAAAAACGTCAGATTTATTTCTAATGGGATAAACTGCAACTCTACGTGAATAATCATCAATTACAGTTAAAAAATATCTATTACCTCCCTGAGTTAAAACTGGTAATGGTCCACAAACATCCATATGTAACAATTCAAGAACATTTTTAGATCTTACTTGACCAATAGCTTTAAAAGATACTCTTTTACTTTTAGCAAGTTTACATGGTATGCAATCTTCAGCCATCTTACTCAAAATAGGCAATCCTTTAACAGCTTGACATTTACTAGTATTAATTAAATAGTCATCATTAATATGACAAAATCTATTATGCCAAAAATCAACAGGTTTAGAATTTTCCTGAACAGTAAGACTAGCCGAAGTTGCACCACCATTTGTTACATATTTTGTTGGTTTAAAAAAATACAAATCACCTTTCCTCAATGCATAGAATAACTCATTCCCATCTTTGTCAAAAACTCGAATTTTTCCATTTTTGCCAGAAAAATTTAAGCCTAAATTTTCTAACTTAACACCTGATATTAAATTTCTTCTTAATTTTGGATTGTATAAAACATTTTTTAAAGTTATCTGATTATAGTTATTATTACATTTAACCCTTTGCCCGGAACATGTTTTCATCATGCTTACCGGGAACACCGGTCTCACAGACCGCTATTTTTAGAAAAAGGTACTGAATGTATTTAGCGAAATTTCGTGGCGATAAATTATGAATTCTTGCAGCCATAACTTTACTTTCTCAATCATGACGTATTATAGGGACGATAGGATATCATATGGTTGATTGGATTTAATGCCGCATTAGTCCTGCGCAACGGGTAATTGGCGACGGTCTGGGACGCACCCCTAAGGATGGTCCGGAGACGTGCCATCATAATTTTGATCCTGCCCGATTAGGTGACCCCCAGAGCTATAATTTGGTATATTATATGATTGAATCATCTGGTTTCTGAAATTATTCTTTTTTAATATGTTTATAGTGACCAGTTTAGAGTACTTTTATAAATACGAAGCATTAAAATTATTAAACGAATGTAATTACGGCGTTGATTTTTGAATTCTAAATAACCACACTAATAAAAAGTTATAAATAAACAATTTCTTATTATTTTTCGACTACAGGAAATGAGTCTGCGCTCGGATTGGAAGAAATTTTGTCACCCTGTCTCGACTATTGAGTTACCGAATTTCGTGCACTTTGAGATGCATTCACAAGCGGTATCATCGACAAGATATTAGAGTACACCCCGGACTAGTAACCTTTTTGCTATCCAACATCAGATCTCCACCATTTAGTCAAATCATCCACCAAACCGACATGAAAATTCCACCAAGGCAAGTTTCCCCCACCTTTGTTATCGCTGTTTTATATTTCGATTGGGTGTAAATTAAACATATACCAAAACCTACACTAGCTGAAATGGAAAGCAAGTAACCTAATCCTTGTTATTGTTTAAAAGCTGTTCCGTTTGAATTTTGTTTGGATGAATGAATGGTTGGGTTTTACGTCGCACTAGTGCTGCTCAGATGGGCAATTGGCGACGGTCTGGGACACACCTCTAGAGGTGGTCCGGAGTCATGCCATCACAATTTTGATCCTCCACGGAAGGGATCCTCTCCCATTTCGGTGACCCCGAGTGGGACTTTTGTTTAGAGTTTTGGTGGTAAGAGGAACAAACCATTTAAAACATGCAAAATCCCAAGAACCAGTTGCCAAAACAGCGATTATTACCAAAAGAAGGCGCAAAAACCGTAGTGATGTTCCGGGAATTTTTCTCCATAGACAATATAGGGAATCCGTACTCTACTAGTATATCTGCTCAATGAGGGTTACACAGTCATTTTTTTTTTCATGTGTGCAAAGAGTACATTCGTGTGTCTAAGTGATTGCTGAGCTTTCTTGTACAACCGGCAGCAAAAGTATCCGAGCACTAGAAAATAATTCTGATGCCAAACAATTACACTTAACACTGTTTTGTTAAATAAATCCTTGTTGAATCATGTTGTTAGACTAAGAACATGACTCAACAGGGTTTATTTAACAAAGCAGTATTAAGTGTACTTTTTTTTAGAGGGATTATTGCTAGTGCTCGGATACTTTTGCTGGTACACACAATGGTAATGACATGCCTCGTCCTGGACCACTTGTTGGGGCGGACTCTAGACTTTCACAAATTGCTCATTACGTAGCTATCATGTGATATTTAAACTAGGGTGACCAAATGTCCTGAAATTAGGGGTTAACTAAAGTGACTGAATGTGTCAATTTATTGGGGACAGTCACCACTTTTGGCAGTTTGTCACTATGAACAGGATTCGACAAGGATTTATTTAACAAAACTGTATTAAGCGTACTTTTTTTTACATAGGAATTTTTGCTACTGCTCGAATACTTTTGCTGCCGAATGTACAGTCGGTAACAAAAGTATCTGAACACTAGCAAAATTTCCTATGTAAAAAAAGTACGCTTAATACAGTTTTGTTAAATAAATCCTTGTCGAACCCTGTTCTTAGACTGGCTAAGAACATGATTCAACAAGGATATATTTAGTAAAACTGTATTAAGTGTACTTTTTTTATATAGGAATTTTTGCTAGTGTTCGGATACTTTTGTTACCGACTGTACTCTTGCCAGTAGTCAAAAGCAATGTTATTCTGTGAGGATATCTGTTTCCACAATACCCATTACCTAATATTCTTTTTCCGAAAATTGTTTTTTTGCATTTTATTTTCTAGCCCCCTCCCCCCCCCCCCCCCAAAAAAAAAAAAAAAATGCAGTTTATTTATTTATTTTTTTTTTTTTTTGTATTATTATTTTTTATTCAAAAATAAAATGTAAAAAATAAAAATAATTAAACTATTTTAGAAAATGAGTGCAAATTTAACGGTTGTGAAATTTTCTAAATGTGAAAATGGAATTTAAATAATCATCAATTGTGGAAGCATATTTCCCCACTGAATAACATCACCTGTCGGTGAAGTTTGGTATTATACAGTCGGCAACAAAAGTCTCCGAACACTAGCAAAAATTCCTATGTAAAAAAAAGTACACTTAAAACAGTTTTGTTAAATGAATCCTGTTTTTAGACTGTCTAAGAACAGGATTCGACAATGATTTATTTAACAAAACTGTATTAAGTGTACATTTTTTACATAGGAATTTTTGCTAGTGTTCGGAGACTTTTGTTACCGACTGTACTAAGAAAAGCAAACTTAAAAAACAAAACTTTTAGAAAGAAGTTGCAATTATTGGCAATGTGCTGTTAGCGCTCAAAAATTGAGATTCCTAATATCCTCATGACATTTTACATGTTTTTTTTTTTTTTTTTTTCAACATTAAGGGGATTGCCCATTGCGCAACACTAGTGCGACGTAAAACTCATCCAACCAACCAACCAACCGTCAACAGTAAGCGGCTCCGGGCCCTGCTCACTCTTCCAATCCCAAAGGGTAGTTTCCTTGTTTGAACAGATTTTACGTTGTACTAGTGCCACGCTGTGGACAATTGGCAACGGTCCCAGACTCATTATAGGGTTGTTCTGAGATATGCCATCCTCTACAGGTTGAGTGTATTTTACGTCGCACTAGTGCTGCAGTTAAATAGACTTGGCGTCTTCGACGTTTATCGCCAAACGTGCCGGTACCGTATTCTAGGAATCTGCACCCGCAATTCCCTGCACTAAGCCTAACCTTTAGCGGTCTCAGAGACCGATGTTCCGGTATAAGGGTTAACATTAAACTGAATAGTACCCCTTCCTAAAACATTACTCTCTTTTTCACCTACAGCAAGAGACATTTGAACATCAGTTACAGGCTCAAAATCTAGATATAAATCTCTATTGTTGCAAAAATGTGCCGTCGCTGCAGTATCAAATACCCAGGTTATTTTATCAGAATTTGCAACTGATGAATTTGCCTCAAAAAACTGAGGGAAAATTTCTGTTAAACTACATTCAGAAAAAGCAAAACTAAATTTCTCATTAACTTCTATATTACTAGTTTCATTAAAATTTCGGGAATGAGCACTTCTATTAACACATTGAGACTTTAAATGACCATACTGTTTACATTTAAAACAGGGTCCAATTTTACTTTTGTTAAAATTTTCATTAGCAGAAAAACCATTAAATTTTTTACATTTATTAGAATTAAAATTTTTACTTTTATAATTACTTTCTTTAACATTTTTAGAACTCATATTTTTAACATTACTAGTATCTAAAGTTTTACCTGTCTTACAAAGAGTTGAAAAAGCTAATTCAGAGTTCCTCAGCAAGTCTTTTTTAACAAAATTCAGTCTATTTTCCTCCAAAAGAAGTTCCGCCTCAATCTTGTGTGGAACAAAGTCTGCATCATTCCATCTATAAATAGCTTGGACCGTTGCTTGAAACTCTTCTGGTAAGGTACGGATCATCTGGTATCCAATGTACAATGGTTGTAGCTGGTGTCCAACGTCCTTTAACCTTTCAGCAGCTTTCTTTACTCGGCACAGAAAAAGGTTGACAGGTTCACCACTAGAGAACTTTGTTTCAAAAAATTCATCCAACAGCTGTACTACCCGAGCTCTTGTCTTCCGTTCAAAATTTTCATGCAGAACCTTCCAGGCCTTGTAACCATCTGTCAAATTACTAATTAATGGCTTTAATTCAGGGCTTAAAGATTGGTAAATAATTGTAAAAGCTCTATCTTTCCTTAAATTCAGCTCATACTTTTCTCTCCACGTTAAGCCTTCCTGGTCACTAGCCTGTTGTTCCATGTATTTCTCATTCTCCACAAAGACCCAGGCACCATAGTGCATCAAAGCCACTTTAATTTCAGTTTTCCAACTATCCTAGTTAGTAGACGTCAATAAAGTCCCTTTGAACTCCTTTTCCTCCATTTCAATTTGTCAATTCAAACTTTGACAAAAGAGAAAAAAAAACGTTCATCTGGGCCTTTCTTCATGGATAACTAACAGTCAAGCATATTCAGCACTTCTATGAGTTCATTATTTGATAACTGGAACGGCTCATAAAAACTCGGCAAACTGAAGTCCGGATGTAAACATTACTCTTCACATCCACATCATTAAACCATAAATTCCTCAAACTATATATCTTATAGTTAGAGGGGCATTAACTGGGCCCATAACCTTGTTGAATTAAAGTTTAAATATACTAAAACAGCAGAGATACTGTAAAAAAAAAAAAAAAAAACTTATCAACAAATCCATAAAGTAATATACATATATTTTAGAATATATTTTAAAATTGAGATATAAGATGTAAAATTAGTTAGTAAAAGACATTTTTTAAAAGAAAATTTTAATTTTTGAATTTTTTTAAAAATTTAAATAGGTTGAGAAATTTTAATGTATTTAATAATATATTTCAATGCATATAAAAGAAGATTTTTATACATTTAATATAGTAATTTACATCATCCTTTTAATTAAAAATAATTTACAATTTATGTATGTAATTGATATTAAAAATTTATTTCAATTAGTCATGCAATATCTATTTTTTTTTTTTTAACTGAATAGGGTAAAAAATTCCTTATAAATTTTTAAACATAACATTAAAGTATTCTGATTATAACCGAAAGGAGAATGACATTCATTTCATAAAATAATCAATATTTCTCTCTCTCTCTCTTTTTTTTTTTTTTTTGAGAAAATATGCAACTTATTCCCAGATTTTTTTTTTAATGATTTCATAAATAGAAAATTACTTACCAAACATAATTCACTTGTTCTCTGTCTCTCTCTCTTCCCCTTTTTTCAAACCTTTAACAAGCAAATATAGTAGTCAAAGCACTGTATTTTTATTATTATATATTTACAATATAAAAGAACAACTGTTGAATTTTAAAAAATGACAGGAAGATAAATATTAAATGATGATAAATGATAAGAAGAATTATGAAAAAGTTTCTAAATCTTAGACATTTTTTTCTCTAAATCAG
>CAWVNO010000361.1:811537-840537 GCA_963930645.1 Salticus scenicus
TTATTTCTTTTCGTAATGAAGTAAGTTTTTCAGAAACATCTTTTATATTTTCATTGGCGGCATTTAGCATCATACGTGCAACTTTCATTTCTTGAAAGTCATTATTTTTTACTGCTTTTTCTAACTTTACAGTTGCATCATTTATTAATGAAAATGATGCTTCCTGTTCTTTTTGAAGTTCACCCTCACCGCCTCTAAGTTTGGATAACTTTTCAATTAAATCTTCTTTGCTTTTTTCTTCAACATTATTTTTTCTTCTTCTTGCTCCTCCATCTTACGTTTCAAAATGACCTTCTCTTTATCTGCTTTCACTTTATCTAAATATGATCCATACTCTGCACGAGCTTTTTTCATATAATTAATCATCTCTTTATTTATAACCAACTCTGAGATAGACTGATAATTTTTTAAATAATCCTTACAAATTCGTAGGGATTTAATACCAATATCTGAAAGGCAATTTCTCTCTTCTGTAACAATATTATTGTTAATTGAAAACCCTCTCTCTGGAATCGAATTTCCATGTGACAGAGAGAGGCATTATTTAATTAATTTTGTCAAGTTTGGATATTTTATTACTCCAAGAACATCTCGCTTTTTTGAAACAGAACCAATACTCACAAGTATAAAAATTTTTAGAATAATGTTCCTTTTCTTTTGTTAAATTTTCTAGCATGTACAAAGTATATTCTGTTTTAACTTTGTCACAAAACTCAGCATTTTTGGAAACTTTTGGCATTTGCTCAGCGATTCGACAAACAGCATCTTTCGCCTTTGAATTGTTTTGATAACTTGGAAAAATATATTGCAAATCTCTCAGCAATGGATTAGAGATGGGTAGTTTTGACTGAAGATATTCTGATACCTAAATATAACAGCTTCTAACATCATGTAAAAAGTCCTTGTCACCAGGATACTTAACCAGTTTTTTTGCTGCACATCTGATATCTAATTTTTTCAGAGGAAGCCAGTTATCTGCATCTTGACACTTTATATTAGTTAGAGAAAGACTTTCTTTTTGACCAACGACATCAGGTTTCAAACATTTATACAGAAAGCTCTTCAAAAGCTCATTTTGCTTGATATATAGGATATGTATGAGAGGCGACTCCTTTTGAAAGATTGTTAAATATGATGACAAAATATCGCATAAAAATACAACAAAATGCATGTAGAGAAGATTTTTCGAATCTTTCAAAAAATTAGATATCTAGGTGAATTTTTCAACTTGTTTGCATTTTGATTTTGGTAAAAATATTAGAAAATATTCTCTCAAACCTTCATACTGTTCCAAAATTCTGCTGCACACAAAACCAAGAGTTAACCACCTGTTTTCAATATGGCGTAAAAACAAATGATTGCTATCTTCAAAAAAATTTTCTTGGATCTAATGGTAATCCTCTCTTCTCACGGCAGAAATTTTGAACCATTGAAAAACTGAAAGCACAAAGTTTTCTACATCAGTACGAAGACCATCAATACCTTTTTTCAAGGCACCATGAACAACATGCAAGCTACATGTGCCTATGTCCACCAAATTATCAATTTCAAGGAACTTTAAATGTGAATTTAATTTTTTTTGAAATGCTAAATTTACATTGGGCCCATCCATTGAGCACTGCAGAAGCTTATCTAACTTCAGATTATTTTCGGAAATGAAATTCATAATTTTTTCTAAGATAATATCTGCACTGGCATGGCCTAAAAAAAACGAATCACAATAAAAAATTACCACTATTTCATACTTCTCTGACCAGTATCCGATGTATATATCCATTTGTTTTTTTACTTGCTTGGTACTTGTCTCATCAAAATATAGTGTATAAAAAGCTTTGCTTGATGTGTAATCAGAAAATATTTTCTGGCGAAAATACTGAGCCAATCCAAATTTTATGATATATCTCGCTTTTGCATCAGACAGTTTCACATTTTTAGCAATTTCAGAGTCACTGAATGCAAAACTCATTATTTTTCCCAAATCGTCGATTGATGAAAATGAATAATTGCACTTTATTGCCGTTAATAAGACAAGCCCTTCAGCTTTAATAACTTTCTCATTTAACATTACCGGCATCCACATTTTATTTTACATCGTTTGTTTCAGTGTTGTTGTCGAAGAGGCTGCTTTTTTTCATCACTGCACTCTGTTGAGATGGGTACAAAAGTGCTTTGGTCAGATAATAATTTTATGCGGCTTTGATGTTTCTCACTTTTGGCATGCGATTCAATTTGCTTGAAACCCATATTTGAAATACTAAATCGTTTAATTAAGTAAAAAAACCTTTAAATGTACCTCATGTTTTGTGAATATTTTCATCTGGGCGCCCAGACCTTTTCAAACGGTCATCTCTGCCGGATCTCTTCAAGTTGCGGTCTTTTATGGATTCTATCAGCTGATTCCACATCCGGTTTGGAGCCATTGCGTCACTAACGTTGCACACATCCGGCGTTGTTGCGATCTCTATTGCTTCTCTAAACATCGCGCAATTATAGTTATTGTAGATAGAATGATAGAATCCATAAAAGACCGCAACTTGAAGAGATCCGGCACAGATGATCGTTTGAAAAGGTCTGGGCGCCCAGATGAAAATATTCACGAAACATGAGGTACATTTAAAGGTTTTTTTTACGTAACTGTAACATCTAATGGCTGAAGCCGATGAGTAGTGTAGGAAGGGAAAGTCAGCATAACATTTTTTCTCTTGCCAGATTTATTAGTTCGATACTTTTAGTGTGGCTGCAGTGACCATCAAGCAACAGCAGAACAGGTCTTTAATGAGAAGGATTTGCTATCTGAACGAATTTCTTGAACCACACAATGAATGATTCCTTGTTTATCCAGCCTGTCTTGTTGTATGCCGCGAAAGAGCCTGGTGGAGTATCATCCATTAGCCTTGGGTTTTCCCTTTGCCTGGGAAAGACAAACATGGGAGGAAGATAATTCCCTGCAGCACTTACACAGGTTTCTACTGTGACCAAGACTCCTCGCTCACCTGATGTCAAACTTCCCACTTGCTTCTTACCTCGCAATGCAAGAACTTTAGAAGGTTTGTTAGGAACTGTGAGAATCCCAGTCTCATCAACATTGTAAATGTCATTGGGAGCAAACTTATACTTTTCATAGAGAGAGGCCAATAGGTCATAAAACTTTTTCATGGCAACGCAATTGAAACCTTTTGCTCTAGCCATCGATGTAGCTTCAGGGTTTCTCAGACTAAGGGTTTTATTTCTTCCAAGAAAATTGTGCAACCAGTGCTTACCCGCCATTTTTTAACAGTGTTAAAACAGTGCTGAATATTGTTAATTTCAGCTAACTCAAAAGCTAGGATTCTCAAGTCGGTTAGGGTAATTCCAAAGAGCCTTTCTTCTAATATCAGTACATGTTGAGCTAGCTTTTTTTTCCTGATAAAGACGTTTTCAAACCTGCCCAGCTTTTTTACAGCAGCCACTTCTGGTGCCAAAGCATTTAAGCGAGCTTTTTTCACTTTTCTCCAGTGTAGATTTGGGGCCATTAAATTAATGGGCAGCTTTCAGAAAACCCATCCTCCCTTCTAAAACTTCTCGAACAGCCTCTGCCATGCTCTGCTCGTCCCAGCTATTTCTAGATGAAGTTCGCTGATAATTGCGAGGCATCTTGTATTCTGAAACCAAAATAAATTATTAGCTTTTTAAAAATTGCCAAAGAAAATATGGTCAAAGTTTAGTTGTGATTAGCTTATGTTTTTATAATGTTATAGTGTGCACAACGTGTGGTTTTTCTGGTTTATCTTTGTATAAGCCGCCCCCCTAAAGAATATTTAAAAAAAAACAACTTTTTTGAATTTAAAACTTAAATTTTTGGTCAAAACATTTTTCTGACTTACAGTTTTAACCTATAACTAAATTTTGTACATAACTCAGGCCAATTATTTGTACCCCAAAAGTAAAGTAAATTATTTTATTTCGAAAATATAATTATTCAAAATTAAAATAAATTGTTGTAATTGATTATACATATTTTAATTCATTACTTATTTCAATTAAAATAACTAAAACACATTGCCAAAACATTAATGGAAATGGTCGGGTAAAACGGGACACATCAAAATTGTATCCCGTTTTGGGCACCCCAGAAGTGTCCCGTTTTGCCCGACCGTGATGCTTTTGACTACATAAATGGCTGACCCCTGAACCGTCACTCACTAGCAATATTTAAATACATGAAATTGTGATTAAAAGAGCTATGAACAAAACACAGTACTTACCGGAATTGTTCCGAAGGATGGAGAAGCACAAGGATAGTTGTTCTGCAGTCGAAAAAAGTACAAAGTAAGTAAAAATCTCACTTGAAAACTATGAAAAAATATTTTTTTGCGAAACACGTGGCTAGCGTTGAGAGATCAACTGAGAATGCTGTCATGGCGGTAGGGAACCAGTTTAGCCTTTCTCCCGCGAGGTAGCACCACCAGTCAAGATCCGAGGCTCAATATCCCGTCTTGCCTGCCTATCACATTTTGGGAAACTCTCCCCTACACATACATCGTAATATATTTACATTAGAATTTATCTAAATGCCCCAGCCCTCCAATTCCCACTCTTCAATGTCTTTTTCTAGTCAATTTTGTCTTTTTATTACTTCCGGTGTGAGTCATTTTTTTTTTTTTAACACACTTGACATTATGAGTTTTTTTGGTTTTCTTCCCATGCTATTTCTATGGGGGTTTTAGCTTCCCCCCCCTCTTTTTCTACATTCTAAATTGCGGTGGTTCCCGCCCACCCACCCCCACTAACACGCTTGTCATTGTGAGATTTTTTGGTTTTCTTCCCATGCTATTTCTATGGAGTTTTTAGCTTTTTTCCTCCTCTTTTTGCACATTCTAAAGTGCGGTGTATTTGAATTTAGTAAAATAACATTCAAAATTTAAAATTTTAAATTTGTCCCAGCTAAATCATTTTTATTTTTTCCTTCTAATAATTATTATTAAAATTGTTGTAATATATTTCACTTACGTTTACAGTAAGAAATACACAGAATCAAAATATAATTGAAATGCAGTCATATATATATTTCATTATTAAGATGAACAAACCACCCATATATATATATATATTAAATTTAAATGCTAAAAATTTCCACAGAATGTTACATTTAGACAAAAAATATTTCAAAATTAACTTATGTTTAGAATATATAATAAAACCATAATAATGGAAAAAATGAAAAATCAGTTAACATTATTTCAGTAACATTATTAATCAGTATTTAAAAAATTCCAGAAAAATTAAGATTTTGAATTTTATTATTTAAAACTTAAATAGTTTTTGCATAATTTAATATAAAAATCAATGCATGCATATGCAAATTTTCTATACTCCAAAACAGTAATTAAAAAGTAAAATAAAATAAATAAAAATAACATCTACCATCTAGTTAAGAATCTCGTTTTGATGGAATTAATGATAGAGGTTTATTACATTTTTTTTTTTTCTCAAAACATCACAATTTTTCAGAACCTTTAATGTTATTCAAGAAATAACACATAGAGGCTGATCCTTTTATCTACCATTATTTTATATTTTATTTTAATGCAATATTACAAACATAAAATGAAAAAAATATATATATTTACAATATAATTAAATTAGTTATATAAATATTTACATAATTAATATACAATACACTTAAAAGATTATTATAATTAACACAATTGCCATACAAAATGCAGATTTGAAAAATTATATTAAATGCTGTATAGGAAGGTATTTATATGACACTCCTTTTATAAACTGATGTCGTGTTACTTTTTGTGTATCATATTGAAGCATTAATTCCATTAACCATTGTTTTTTTTCTTTGTTGGTTTTCTGCTTCTAATTGTTACATATGTTTCTGACTGTATATCAAGTAATACTTCTGTTAATTCATAAATGTTTGGATGAACAGAATTAAATGAACAGTTTAATCGCGAATGAAAACTTTCACAACTGTTGATTGTTCTGTTGAGGGATGAAGAATATTCACTCTATACTGTTGGTGGAAATATAGCCTCTATCTCTTCAATATATGTAAACAAAACATAGTCTGTAAATCCCTTTACTTTTTCGTTATCTGGTTGTAATGGCATAATATCTTCTACAAAACAGTCGCTAACTTCATAGTGCGTTTCCAAATGTAATTTTAAGTGTAAACATTTATCTTCTGATTTTAAAGTAGATTTTTAAAATCCCCTTTCTGGAAAAGAGCTACGAAATTAAGTAGAAAGATTAAAAATAAATTTAGCCTATTTTATTGACACTTTTCAATAAAATTAAAGATCTTTTATTTGACTTTGGTTCTTTTTCTGTCCGTTCATCTCTTTGTTTTCTGCACACATCAAATCCCATAAATAATTTTAGAATACCTGATTTCTTCTTTTTTTTACTTCAAAATGAGTTTATACACAATTTGCTACTACTTAAGCACAATTTTAAATTTAAACAAAAATTTTTAAGTACTTCATTTTATAGCTGCAAAATTGTGCTTTTCCTGTTGTATTAAAAATAAATGTTAAAGTTAAAATAAATAAAATGATTAAAAAAAAAAAAAAAATCCAATTAAAAATAATGTTAATTTTCTCAGGCTACTTTAATTATTTATTTGGTAATTAGTTTGATTTTAATTTAATACCTTTGGGGATTGATCACGGTAATTGTTTAAACTAATAATAATCTTAAAATTAAACAATTGAAAAGTTTTAATACTTATCTTTATTATTATTATACACATCCGTTTTAAAAATAAAATTTATAAATATGTTTCTTTTTGTTTACTTAATTTCTTATTGATTTAAATAAATTGTGCATTTAATGTGACTAAGTTGCGTCTAGGGATTCACAAAATATTTTGGATACATTATGGATAATATTAAAAAATAGTTAAATGAAAAAAAAAAAAAATGGTGACAGATATAATAATGGAACTTATGTTAATACATAAAACATACTTAACCTAAGGTAATTTGTGTACAAACATAATTGGGATAGAGAAAATATTAATTCACGTCAGTATCTTCAGTTAAATTTTTCTTTGTCTTATGTTAAATTTTTCTTTGAGCATTGTCTGTGGATTTTCATGCAATACTTTCCAAAAAGAGGAAATCAATGGGCGTGTTCAGTAGAGCGCCCGATCCACGACCGGTCGAAAGATTCCGAGCCAAAGCGTTCAGTGGTGTCGACCGATCCAGAATCACATCGTTCAGTGGGATGGACCGATCTCGACCGGTCGTGGATCAGAAAGCCCAGAAAAATTTCTTGATCCATTGGGTCACGTGATGGATCAAATGCGCAATAGAATGAAAATCAGGCTCTGACTGACATTACGCAGTAAAAACCTGAACAATGAACATCTGCTTTTGACAATGATTGTTTATTTGTTTAATTAGCTGAGGATTAATACAGATGTACCTATTTATATGCATTGTTTGTGCTGTAGAAAATAAGGTAAGTAATTCCATAAAATGCTAAACTATATTATATTTATTTATTTATTGTGTAAAAAAGATTTTTTATGTAATGACGATTTTCGATATGTAATTTCTTTTATTGATGAACGTAACATTTAAACATAAAATTAAAACAAAAATTTACACAACTTTAATTGAAACAAAAATTCTTTTTTTTTTTTTTTTTTTTTTATTCGGACGCTATCATATTTTGTTAATTTAATATATAAAAGTAAGCTGGGAAAAAATAATTATTTCATTTTTTTTTTCAGACAAAGCTTTTCATGCATGCGATTGTTTTTTGTTTACAAATAGAAAAGTTTGTAAACGATTGTATTTTTTACCTTTAAAACAATAAGTTAACTACAAGTAAATAAATTAAAATCCTTCCACATATTTTTAATTTTGGTAAAAATAAGTTTAAGATGTCAATTATTAAATT
Source organism: Salticus scenicus (assembly GCA_963930645.1). Lineage (NCBI taxonomy): Eukaryota > Metazoa > Arthropoda > Arachnida > Araneae > Salticidae > Salticus > Salticus scenicus. The sequence goes on from CAWVNO010000361.1 coordinate 819,440, forward strand.
TAATAAACAAAACAGACTGTAAATAAAGTAGCTATAAAATTATGCAGTGTTTACATTGCTAGTTTATTTTAATATTCAGTCGGTAATAAGAGAAAAAGCTCTTCATATTGATTCATAAATCGAAGAAGAAAGTAAGATTATTTTTTATATAAATCCATTATATTAACTAAACAGCATATTTTATATAATTTATTTATTTTTCAAAAACGTTTTTGTTGTGCATTTCTGTTCATAATAAAATTCGAAGAGAAAGAAAGGTGTTTTCTTATATCAAGAAGTGCTCATTTAAGATAAATCCACAGTAACATTTTTAACATTTTCATGATTAAAATTTATACGTGAATTTAGAAAAATCATAACCAAAGTAATGTATATTAGTAATTTATCAGCACAATCAATTAAAAGCTTCTTATTTTTTGTTAGCAGAATACAGAATTCTACATTAATAAGAAAGAAGTAAAATAGTTATTACATAAAAGATCTTTCTTTCTTTTTTTTAAAGAAAAAACGTAATATAGTTTAGCGTTTTATGGAATTGCTTATTAAAAGTCCAGACAAAATAAGCAACAGAAATACAATAAATAACTTGCTAATACAGGTCAAATTAGATAGATGGCGCTGCTCCAATTACGTCAGAATTGTTCCATATCGTTCAGTAGACGCCTGGCCCGGTCCAAGACCGATCCAGGATCAGTGACGTCATCGCCCGGTCAAACTGATCCATCTCGGGCGCTCTACTGAACACTCTCCTAATGAAAAAAAAAAAAAAAAAAAAAAAAAAAATGCTAAAATATTTGAGAGCGTTAAACTTTATACATATTGTTACAAAATTGTAAATAATTGTGTTTATTTTTGTATAAATTCTTTTAAAGAGTTGAAATAGCCTTATTTTCCCTTAAAAATGCAGTAAAAAGCCCCAATAAGGCAGGTAATGGATTTGGCGACTTTTTCCCACCTTGGCGAGAAAATCCTTATTAGGGATATACCAAATATGGAAGCTCTAATCCCATTGGCTGATGAGATATGGAGATTTCTGGAACGTTCCACGCTTTTCTGCAGGGCTATATAAGAGCGCTTTCCCGCCAAAGCCAGTCAGTTCAGTTCAGATCTCAGCCAGCTTCGCTTGTATTGTGTTGAGCCTCTTTGAAAGAGACTTGCTTTAAGTGTTATTGCTATACAGTTTGTACTGTGGATTTGCTATTGACAGCTGTTGTTTAAGCTGTGTTTACTGGTTGAATTGAAGCTGATACTTGGTTTATAGACCTGCATTTTTCTGGAACTTTCTGTGAATAAATTACTGAATTTTTGTACGTTTGGCCTTTCATTCTCGGACAACTCACGAACCCCCAAGTATGCACCAATATTTTCCTTAATAGTTTTTTTTTCAATTTTATTTATTTATCCTTTTTAAATATCAGAAAAAAAAAACTATTACTTTTTTTTTTATTTATTTGATGTTTAAAGATTATTTGTAATCGTCGCTATTTAAATAATAGCAACGAGTACAGTCGGTAGCAAAAGTGTTCGAACACTAGCAAAAATTCCTATGGGAAAAAAATACACTTCATACGGTTTTGTTAAATAAATCCTTATTGAATCATGTTCTTAGACAGACTAAGAACAGGATTCAACAAGGATTTATTTAACAAAACTGTATTAAGTGTACTCTTTTTAGACAGGGATTATTGCTAGTGCTCAGATACTTTTGCTGCCGACTGTATCACACATGGTAACCTTTCGTGCTATTAACCCTGCCTCCTGGCCATCCTCTCTGCTGGCAACCCCTGTTTGGCAACCCTGTATTCGTACCTTATCTTTTTTTTTTTTTTTCTGGTATTCTAGAAGTCTTTTTAGAAGTCTTGCTCAAATGTTGCTGTGAAGTTCTTTAGTACTAGTTGAGCACACAGAATGATTGAGCCAACAGGAACTATTTGCTGTACAATATGCTTCTTCCAGTTCACCCATCTTCACCTTATTAGTGAGCAATCAAAGTCTTTATCCCACCCAGAGATTTCTATTGGCGAATTTTCGGTCAAAGTTCGACACGTCAGCATTGTCTCTTACCTGCAAAGTAAATTAAAATATACAAATTTATCAAATCACAGTTGGTAACGAAAGTCTCCGAACTCTAGCAAAAATTCCTATATAAAAAAAAAGTACACTTAATACAGTTTTGTTAAATAAATCCTTGTCGAATCCTGTTTTTAGACTGACTAAGAACAGGATTTGACAAGGATTTATTTAACAAAACTGTATTAAGTGTACTTTTTTTACATAGGAATTTTCGCTAGTGTTCAGACACTTTTGTTACCAACTGTATATATGTATGTATATATATATATATATATATAGAGTGAGAGAGAGAGTTTTAAGTATATGCGTGCTGCATTTTTCAATTATATTTCTTCATATTTATGTAACTGCATTAACCCTTAAATGCATGATTTTTATTTCTTCCAAAAGATTGTATTAAAATGTAAGATAATTTTATTGCACAGAAAATTCAACGGAAAAAAAAAAAAAAATCCAGGTTTCTTTTTTTGTGTAATATGCTAATTTGTATATTATATATTGATTAGTTAATGGAAACTTCACCAAGAATTACAAAAAACCATATATATGATACAAATATGCATCACTATGCATTTAAGGGTTAATTTTTTTTTTTTTTTTGGCCTATGTTTATATAGTAATTTAATGTGCCTCCCCATCCTTTCCCCAAAAAATAAATCAGTAAAAATTAAATGGAAATGTAAATTTCTAAAACCATTACTGAGAAAAGCAACTTACACTATAAGTTAAAATTTATTACGTAATAAATTAAAAATTACTAGTCACATACTAAATTATAACCATGTGCAAAATTCTTTGGCGATTTTGGCGAAAAACATTCAGGGGAACATTCCTGGGTCGCACTTGGTATAAGTGCGGAGATTTCCTGGACCGCAGTTGACCTATGGGGGAGATAAAATGTCATTTTGGGGCGCAGTTAACCTAGCCCTGAAATAACACCACAACCGACCTTCTTTCCAGCCTTAGAACCATCAGTGAATAGTTTGACATGGTCATGAAAGTCATTTTGATATACCGCAGAAAGTTTCTGAAAGATGGAGGCATCTGTGTTCATTTTTTCTCTCATTTGTCTAGAACGTAAAAAAAGAGGAAAAAAAAAATAAGCTGTTCTGGAAAAGCCAAATAAAAAATCCCATCAAACGTTACTTAGCATTGCTTTTTCTAACTATGAAGCGTGATTCTGCTCTCAAAGCTGTTAGACGTGAGGTGCTGGTTTGATCCCAGATCACGCTTGTTGGCCTGGCCATTCGAAGTTTTCTATGAAATTCTCGTAAATACAATATGGCAGTCTAGCCGTTTGGAATTTTTCGTGTTATTTTCCAGATTCACGTTAATATGGGCTAAGACCCCTTATAAAGACCTCCCCATGGGCCTAGGACCGTCGTATAGTCAGTCACCTTATTCCCAAAGTACCAAATACTTAATTTAACTTTATCAGAAATAATTTTAATTATTAAGTAATTGTAAATTTATGAAATATTTTTAATTAAATATATATATTTAAATAATTATATATTTTAAAGGATTCTGTGCTCAAATTATTATTTTTTTTAATTAAAAAGAATTAAAAGTATATTACAATTAAAATAATTTTCTGAAATAATTTTAAAGGATTCTGCTCTCAAAGTTAGTAGATGTGAGGTGCTGTGTTCGATCCCAGATCACACTTGCCGGCTTGGCCGTTCGGAGTTTATCATGGATTGTCCAAAACTCGTAAATACGGGCTGATGACCTAGTCATTTGGATTTTTTGTGGTTTTCTCCAAAATTCGCATAAATTACAGGCTAGAATTCCTTAGAAAGACCTCCCCCACTTCCGTAGGACTCTCGTATAGTTAGTCGATCGCCTTATTCCTAAAGTACCAAGTCCTAAAGTATTAAGGGGAGTTGGAACGTAATTTCGTGAAAAAAATCTATTTTTCGATATTTTGAATACATTTTTTCCCCCTTTCGAATGATTACTTTTGTTTCTACGACAACGAGAAGTTAAAAAATTTAGTCAATTAAATACATGCAGAATAAAAAAATTAACATTGTTTGTTCACTAGTTCGGCAAGCAGATGATCACGAAAACATATGAGTGCATATGATCTACTATTGCAATCTGCAGCTAGCATTAGAGTCTTTAAAATCTTTTCTCCATGAATTACAAGTGATAAGCTTTTTCCAGTTGTACTGGAACTGTGACTGTTGCTGTATCTTGGAATAAATTCAGCATGGTTAGTTTGTTTATAGTTGGAGGAGTTGGAGTTTGTTGCTCATGCTTTTGTTGCTGTGCTTGATTAATTTATATGTTACAAAGGTTTATTTCTATTTTGATGCATTTATTTTCTTTTTTTATAAATGTAATATAATGCCAAGATCAAATACAAAAGTGTTTAAAAAGCGAAAGGGTAAATATTACCCAAGAAAACCATTGAATGAGTCTTCTGATCAGGCTAGTGGTGTAGAATTTTAAAGCAAAGATGATGTTACTATGTGTGCCACAGAAAAGATATAGGTGATTTGGATGAAAGTTATTCATCATACTCAGAAAGTGGAAGAAGAAATACTATAATAGTTAAATATATTAGCTTCTGTTTTTGAAACATGTGTAAAATGTGTGATTCTTACGGATTATCACTGAATGTAAATAATAATACTGGTTTGGCACTGCAATTTGAACTTTTATGTAATAATTGTGATTACAAACATAATTTTATGAATTCTAGTATTTATCAAAAAGGCAACTGAGACTTTATGCTGTAAACACACAATTTATATATGCCATGCGATCTATTGGAAAAGGAGCAGAAGAAGCTAGGCAACTGTTTTGTGGTGTCATGAATTTGCTAAATACAACCAACTACTTTTAAACGTAGTGAAAGATGTGTTAGTACGTTGGGTACACGACATAAAAAGCCAAAAAGCTGCACTTTTTGATTGGAATATGCCACCTTCTGTGATCAAAGTTCATGCCAAAATATAAATTTTCAGATAGGGAGCCACTTGAAAATCCGTGCAGAACACCCCGATGGTGGCCATTAAAGTTGGCCGCCGTCAGCTGCCATATAGGGCACTAATTATTTTCAATCTTAACTCCTAATGATCCGATTTCAATTTTCTTTTTTTCTAATATCTTCCGAATAAGATACTTTCTAACTTCTATTCATTTATCTATGTATATTATATGGTGTGACACTCACACTACTTATCAAAGCTTATTTTCAGCTGACATCATCTGCCGTATATAGTAACACTGATATTTTTTTTTTTTGTATTTTAACTTTTAATGGCCCGATTTCGATTTTTTAAAAAGTTTTGTATAAAAGAAACATTTTGTCTTATTACATATATTTTGTCTTTACACGTTTAAAATTCCGTGCAACTTTCTTTAGGAGGTGTTTTTGTAGTTTGTTGATTTTTGACCTAATCTTCATTTTTTTTTCATTATAATGTTATTCTCATTTTAAATACTGAACATTATTTGCTTCATATTGAACTGTTTTGATTTTTTTTTAAATGGCTTCAATGCGTTTGTGGCTGGTAGATATTAACTATGTGACTGCCTTTGAAAAGGCAAAATTGTAATCTTGTTTTCGCTGCATAGTTTTTTCAGTGCACCAAATTAATATTTATTTAAACTTGAGATTGAAAATGTAACTGTGTAAGGATTATAATCATTATAAATATAATTTACGACCTTCAAACTTGAAAAACAAGCTAAAATTCCACAAGTATACAATTTTGAATTTTAAGTTTTATTGTGGAAAAAAGAACAGCCCAGTGACCGGATATATGCGTCAGCGTCGGTCAGATGCTTAAATCCAAATTTCCTCACATTGGCATAGATAGGGCCATATGTTGCTTGTGTCAAAAACAAAGCGAAGAATTGATTTGCCTTGCTATATATACTTCTGAATCACTCGTTGGAGTTGGGCTACATGAAGTTTTCAAAAAATTTAATGTAATTTCAGACTATCGGTACAGTGCCCTTAGGTACTCAGAGCTCTTTCAATATAAGAAGAGAAAATATCATCTATGCTGGAAGGATCACCACGTGACAGAACACCTACAGTGGGCTCAAAACCATATGTCTTGGGCTACAGAATGGATATCTGTAATTTTTTCCGATGAGAAAAAATTTAATTTAGACGGCCCAGATGGATATCAATATTATTGGCACAGTTTGGAGATAGAAGACGAAGTGTACTCTACTCGGCAAGTTGGTGGTGATGGTGTGGCTAGCTGTTAGTTATGGACAAATTTAGTGTTACCAAGTAAGAAGCAGACTCACAAAGATTATATTGAAACACTAAGCACTTAGCTTTTCCCATTTTCGTGTGATCTTGGAAGTGAAAACTGGGTTTTCCAACAAGATGGAGCGCCAATACACACCGCTAACAACGTTAAAAAATGGTTTCATGAGAACAACTTCAATGTTTTACCCTGGACAGCCAACATTCCGGATATGAATCCTGTAGAAAACATTTGGGCTATGCTTGTTCATAAAAATTACGAGGGTGGACGCCAGTATGAATCAATTCATCAGCTCAAAGAAGCTGTTACAAACATTTGGGAAATTTTCTGTCAAAAATGATTCAGAATCTTATTGATTCGATGCCTAATAAAGTATACGAACTTATTAAAGCAAATGGGCGACAAACCCCTTACTAAAAACGTTTTATTTTAGAGATGCAAGATGTGTCCGTCTACTTTTTTAAAGAAAAATTACAGTGCAAATATGCACCATTTTTGTTTCCTGAATTTTTCCACTACATAATTCAAAAGGATTGAATCTATATCCAAAAAATAATAATATATGATGTCTCAAGAATATAATTATATTAGAGAAATGAACCTCATATCGCTAATTAAAGAAATAAACGGCTTTAAAGTATTACAAGTAAGTGTCCGTCTACTTTTTTTATGCAGTGTAATTAGACAGAAAGAGAAACAATGATAATAATTGGACAATTTGGGGCCGAGAAAATAGCGGAAAACCCAAAATCTGAAAATGCCAACAACAACGGCGCCAAATAAAAGGACCAATGGGAAGATTAGAAGCACTTAAGTTATTTAAATAAAACCAGGTTATTAAAAAAAAGTTTTTTAGAAAATTGGCGCCCAGGTTGCCAATTAGCGAGAGAAGAGAAAACACAAATTAGTTACGGATTTATAATTAAGATAAAACAAAGGCCACAAAAAGCACAGATTTACAGTTGTTGGTTTGAAAGATACAGTTAATAGGGAATAGGGATTGCGCCCTCTAGCAGGGACAAAAGGGGGTAAAGCTCAGAGGGTGAGGCAAGCAAAAACCTATTCAACAGTATAAAGATGATTAAGATTGGGCAATTAGGGGCTGAAATATGAGCAGAAAACTGCAAAAACTGGAATTTGTAAATAAAACGGCACCAAATTATTGCTTAAATAAAAATGCTAATGACCCTTAAGTAATTAGTAAAGACAAAGTCCTAGGCGTAAATACATGTTAAAATTTTGATTAGAGTAACTGGCAAGTTAGAAATTATAAACTGACAACTATTAAAAATTTTGGTTCCCTGGTCGCCAAAAAGCCAAAAATGAAAAAGTACGGAAACGTTAATAAAATTTAATTAAAATAAACGAAAGGCAACCAGAAACGTGAAAATTCAACAATCGGATTAAAAGATATAGAAATTAAAGAATAGGGAATGTGCCCTCTGGCGGGGAAAAAAGGGAGTTAGCTCAGAGGGTGGGGCAAGCAAAGACCTATTCAACGGTATAAAGAATATTAAGATTGGGGAATTAGGGGCTGAAATATAAGCAAAAAACCGCAAAAACTGGAACTTGTGAATAAAACGGCACCAAATTATCGGTTAAGTAAAAATGTTAATGACACTTAAGTAATTAGTAAAGACAAAGTCCTAGGTGTAAATACAGGTCAAAATTATGATTAGAGTAACTGGCAAGTTAGAAATTATAAACTGACAACTATTAAAATTTAGGTTCCCTGGTCGCCAAAAAGCCCATTTACTGAAAATGAATTAAATGATAGTTTGAAACATCGTCATAACTCTGCCCCTGGTCTTGATGACATTACATACCTCATGATCAAATATTTATCAATACAGTCTCTTAAAAATCTCCTTCATCTTTATAATAGAATCTGGACTGAAAATACTTTTCCTATTGCTTAGCACAATGCCATTATCATTCCTTTTCCTAAGACCTGCAAAGATGCAACCGATCCAAAAAATTACAGGCCAATTGCTCTGACTATCTGCTTATGTAAACTGCTTGAGAAAATGGTAAATACTAGGCTGGTTTATATTCTTGAAAAGAAAAGATTAATCTCCCCATGGCAAAGTGGTTTTAGATGTGGCCGCTCTACTATTGACAATGTTTTACAGCTAGAGACAAATATTCCGAAAGCTAATGTTAGACGTAATCATTTGGTGTCAATCTTTTTTGATATGGAAAAGGCATACGACAGGACATGGCGCCATGGCATTTTGAAGGATCTATTTAATTTGGACTTTCGTGGTAACCTTCCCATTTTTATTAAAAATTTTTTGAGAGTCAGACGTTTCCAAGTTCGAATTGGTTCAGTTTATTCAGACTTTTACTTTCAGGACGAAGGTGTACCTCAAGGCAGTGTCTTGAGTATTACACTCTTCTCTTTAAAAATCAATGATATATTTAAACAACTTCCACAAACTGTTCATGGCTGTCTATATGTTGACGACCTGCAGATTTCTTGCCAGGGAAATTATATGCGCTTCATTGAATGACAGTTACAACTTGCTGTTAAAAACATTCTTACATGGACTAATAAAACTGGTTTTACTTTCTCCAGTGACAAAAAACTGTGTGTGCATTTTTGCTGCAAATGTGGTCTTCATCCTGATTCACAAATATTTATTAATGACATACCTATTTTGGTAATTGACGGGCTAAATATTTTAAAAGTGCTTGCAAACACATCTTGGGGTATTGATCGCATTTCTCTACTAAAAATCTACCACTCTTTAATTTGTTCAAAATTAGACTATGCCTGTGAAATTTGTGTGTCTGCTCCTAATTCTTACCTTAAAAAACTTGACACAGTTCATCACAGTGCACTTGGGATCTGCTCAGGGGCCTTTCAAACTTCTCCAGTCGTCAGTTTATATGCTGACTGCGTAGAGCCTTCCCTTACTAATATTAGACTGCAGTTATCTTTACAACTGTACCATAGGATACTTTCTCATCCTAATCATCCAATTCATCCTCATATCAATAACAGTAATGAAAATCTCTTTTTAAACCGTCCATCTTGCATCCCACATTTTGGTCTCAGAATCAAGAATAATCTTGCCGGCATCCCTCATCTCCATACCAAAATTCGTCCTAGTGGGTTTTTAAATATGACTCCATGGAACTTCCTGGGTATTTCATGTCATTATCCTTTTGAAGGTTTTGACAAATGTAACACTGATGCCTCCATCTTTCAGACCCTGTACAAAGCTCATTGAAGTAATTATAAAGACTATACCGAAATTATTACTGACTGTTCTAAAACAAGCAATAAGGTTGGTTGTGCGATAATCTCTGACAATACTACTCTAAGCTATGAACTTCCAAATGCATTTTCTATTTTCTCTGCAGAGTTTTTAGCTATTGAGGTTGCCCTTAATTTTATTTCATCTCATCCAAATCGTAAATTCATTATACAGACTCAAAGAGTGTTCTTGATTCTCTTTCATCTACCTCTTGTAATCCATCTTTCACTTCAATTTTAAAAACTTAAAACGATCTTCTGAAAAAGGGATTTGACATCTTGTTTTGCTGGGTTCCTGGTCATGTTGACATCGAGAGCAATGAAGCAGCAGACAAAGCCGCAAGGCAGGCTTCTATTCCTTTAAACTGTCCTATACCTTATGATGTCATTAAGCACACACTAAAAAGTATTTACTGAAATAATTGGCAAATGGAGTGGAATAATCAACAAAATAATAAATTACTTGAATAAAACCTCAAATTGCAGTCTGGCCTACTCTTAGTCCTAGAAAACATGTCATAATTACTCGTCTAAGAATTGGGCATTCAAGGCTTACACATAAATACTTACTACTTGGATAACAGGAATCTGACTGTCCGAAATTTCATTTCTGTGTACTTAGAATTCGCCATTTGCTCACTAACTATCCTTGTCTTCGTCATCTATATTGACATTACTTTAATTCATCTTCACCCAATCTGACAAGCCTTTTAGGTGCAAATCCTCATTATCACTTGACAAATTATTTGAAGGAGGCTGGTTTTTACTTCGACATCCGAATTTATTGTTTACAATATTCATCCTGTTTTACATCTATTTTTTATTGTATACACTGTTTTTATAATTTTTGATTTTATCTTGTATGTAGTTTTGCTTCTTTTTTCTACTGTGATTTTTTTAAGGACATTTTAGATGGGTAAACCCATCCAGAAGCTACTTTTTCTTTAACCTGTTTGTGTGGCGCAGCATGTCCTACTGTGGACCTTGCGCCAAAAAAAGGCATTCAACCAACCAACCAACCAAAGCTTCCCCCAGGTCCACCTTTCAAAAGGTTTTCCTTATATCTTACACGGGGAAAGATGTACACAGGTGGAATTGTGTTACCTGTGGCAGTTATAATTCCACAAATGGTAACCAACTCTCCTTGCTCTCCCAAAACTGCTTGACCAACCTGTTTTTTGCGACTTTCAGAAATTACTTTTGGACTGAGTAGGACTGTTGAGATTCCAGATTCATCAAAATTTAGAATTCTGCTTGGAATGAACTTGTACCGTGCCATAACATCTAAATAATTTTTAAAAAATGCATCAACATTTTCTGCATTAAAGGCTGTAGCCCTGGCTAAACTTGTATTCTCTGGTCTTTGAAGAGAAAGATTTGGATGTTGTTTCATATAGCTCTTCATACAATCAATACCAGCCATTTTATTATTTCTCCATGATTAAGGAAAGTGTTTTGTTAAAGCTTCTGCATAGTTAAATGCAAGTATCCTGGCTTGCACATAGGTCAGGCCATATTGTATTTGAGAAGATTTTACAAGGTACGAAGCTAGCATTTCTTCTTCTTCACTTGTAAAGATTTGTTGACTGCTGTACTTTGATCCAAACTTAAACATTGAAGATGTATCAGCAATTTCATTTTCATTATCGGATACAGAAGCATATTTTAGTGGTTCAAGTTTTTACTTTTTGAATCCTAATGTGTAATGTAGATTTTGAAATATTATACATTACTGCAGCTTCCCTAATAGATATATTGTTTTTCAAAACTTAATGTATTGCTTTGGATATATGATGTTCAGATATATATGCACGGTCTATTTTCTTTCTATATGTTTTGACCATAGTACTGGAAAAGACAAAATAAGTGTTTTTAATAAAAAGGCATTGGAATAAGCATAGTTTATGCAAGCTCATTTTTAAAAATTACAAGTGTATTTCATTTAAAAGTTTAAACAATATTTTTTAGAGTATATCAGATTTTTTTTATTATTTAGCTTTAGATTAAATCCTGATAAAATGTGAATAAATCTATACAATTAGGCTTAACTACAATAACAAAGATTAAAAGCTACAGTTTTTGTTATTTAAAAAATTATTTTAGGCACCTTATTTTTTTAATTTTGTGTTATAAATTCTAAATATAAAACATGGGGCACATTTGGACAGTCCACATGTGCTCCAAAACAGTGTTCAAATGTGCCCCATAGTCACATGTTTAGAATTTAAGATAAATAAACACTTTTAATATTAACTATATGATATACCTTTTATTAAGTCTCTGCTCGCTTTTAAATAAGCACACAAGTAAGAGATTTCAGAGTTTAAATGCTCGTTAGTTTCACCTTTGGTTTACAGTATGCATAATTGATGGTAGAGGAATTCATGGGGTTGTTATATATCAGATTTTGTTGAATAAATATTTCATAAATGTTTAAATTAATTTTTTTTTTTTTTTGCTTGAATAATATGAAAATTTCTATAATTACATTAAAAAAAGTGACTGAGTCGAATTCTATTGTAGAGCAACAACTCCATACAAAACCAGCACAATGTTATTAAGCTGTCAAATTTTGACGGGTATGAACTAGTTCAAATGAAAACACAATTAAAAATAGAAAAGAACAATGTAATCTAGTTGAGTTTGGGTTATCTCTTAACAAAAAGTAAAATTTGTAAAAATACTATAAAATACGGATTAAAACAAATAGCAAGTTGGAAAAGCACGCACGCAAAATGTAAACTTTCGTATTTCGTGATGTCAAGCCAATCACACAGCATTTGCAGATCACATGGTATTGTTTTGGTTTTTAGCAATTTTAAAACCTTAATTAAAAATAAATTTGAACTAATTTTACAATTCTAATTGGATTTTTGTGAATCACAAGATTGAATTTATTGATTATAATTAAAAGAAATTGTTTTTCTCCCAAGTGCAATTAACCCATTACTCATTACCCAGTGTATTTTTTAAAATTCTGTTTTCAGATTTAGAAAATTCACAGTCGTCAAAGTAGTACTCATTTACCAAAACTTTTGTATTTTGAGTTTAGAAATGCGAATTTTCCCAAAGTGTATTTTTCTCATTTTTGAACTCAAAATATAAACTTTAAAAAAAATAATTTTGGGAAAAAGAGTACTGTAATTTTCAGGAAACAAACCATGGCTTATATGTGTTTAAAAGTTTGAAATCAGCCTATCTGTTGAGAAGAATTGAAATTTTTTTCTTGCAAAAATATTTTTATTAGGGATCTTTGTCAAAAGTAAAACATATTTCTAAACCATGTCTGTTATTTTATTAGTACTTTTAGTTTTCAACCAAACGTTTTCTTCGTTTTTGCAATAATATCAAGAGTTCAAGTTCAGTGATCAATTTTCATGGTGTCATGATATTGTAATAACTGTAATTGTATATTGTAATAACTGTAATTGTTAACTGTTTTATATGTGACCGTAATTACTTATAACCGCTAACCCTCCATCGGGCGCACCCTGCCCGAGAGGCCCGTTCTGGTTTTTATTCAAATATCCTACACATGATTTTTAATTCAAAACAACCATATTGTGACTTTATTAGGAGTGAATAGAAAATAATAAACGAAAATTTGATGCATAAGCACAAATTTATTGATTGTAGTAGTACAAGTATTTTAACAATAAAGTATTTACCTGGCCTCTCAGGCAGGGTGCACCCGATTTTGTTCGTCCTACGGGTGCACCTGACATAGGGTTAACTGTGTTCTGTAGATTTACCTTGTATTGTTTACGTGCATGTTGTTGATTATTTATTGCTAGTTTATGCAATTAAATATTGTTAAAGATACATTCGTATTAATATTATACATTACAAATGTTACACGGTACCGAATTGATAACATTTTAAAGTAATTATCATGCCGGGAGATAGTAACACTAGCAATAACAGTGTAAATATTCGACTGCCGCTACCATTGAACCTAATGACTCATGATGTTCCGAAAGCTTGGGAAGAATGGTATCCACAGTTGGAATGTTATTCTACTGTGACCGAATTTGCCAGATAAAATCCAACTGGCTTTGTTTATGTCAGCTATTGGTCATGAAGCGGTAAGCATTTACAGTACTTTTACCAATAATAAAAAGAACAAGTTGAATGTTTTAATTGAAGCTTTTCAAAAATACTTAATGCCAGAAGTTAATATTACGTATGAAAGATTTTTGATTAACAAGGTTTTTCAAAGTGAAAACAATAAATTTGATGATTTTCTAATAGAATTACTAAGCAAAGTAAATCCAGTCAGTTTAATACTTATAGAATTGTTATTGGTATTTACAGTGATTCTGATCATGAAAAATTACTGGCTGAAGATAATTTAACATTAGATAAAGTGGTAAAAATTTGTAAAGCTAGCATACAAGCTCGGTCACAGATGAGTTCACTTAAAGATAAACTGTAGAAAGCATGAAAAAGAAACAATTTTTGAAATCTAAGAATGTTAAAGATGCTATAGAAGCTATAGAAAATCAAAACTTTTCATGGTAAATTATGCACGGATGCAATACCTCTCACAAAAAGTTTGAATGTTTGGCTTATAAAAAGCAATGTTTTGCCTGTGGTAAAGGCCATTTTAACATCTGTTGTTTTTCAAAGAAAAAAAAAGGTAGCTGCAGTAAATAGCTCATTTGGCGAAGATAGTAAAAATAATAAAAATTCAAATAAACTTGTTATTAGTAGTATAGCCAATAATGTAAAATCGTGTGATTGGCATAAAATGGCTGAGTTTGAAAACAAGTATAAAATGAAATTCAAATTGGATACGAGTGCTCAATGTAAAAATAGAAGTTTCACATTTTTCAAAACAGCTTCACATTTATGGCAGGCTACATCGTCTAAGGCAAGAAGAACATTTCTTCCTTCTTTGGCCATTTTTTGATTGAAATCCATACGCCACTCTTCAAAAATTGTAGCTGTCATCCTGGCTTTTTTGTTTGACTTCCAGCAGATTCCTTTCCCTTAAATCTTATATCTTTCTTAAAACATCTTAGTTTTTGAGACTTTCATATCATCAGCAACTTTAATTTTTCGTTCGCTGCACTAACAAAATGATATTATAATACTCTCTTTTTGCTCATTTTCCTCCTTTGGAATCTGCCAATTTTATCATCATGCTTTTGTTTGATAGTGCATGAAAAAATTTGTCAGCATACCCAGCTAAAAAAATGGTAGTCTCATAGTCCAGTCTTCGCATGAGTTCTTGTTGACATCAGCAGCTTCTCCGCATAATGCACAAAACACGACATTATACGAAATTTGAAACTTGTCGAGCCAACCGTTGGTGGCACAAAAATCTTTTATTCCAAGGGCATATGCAATCTCAATTGCTTTTTGCTTCATCAAAGTTCCACTTATTGGAATGTTCTTTTTTGCCTGGGTTGTTTTTAATCATTCAATTAAAGCTTTGTTGATTTCTGGATATATTTCCTTCCGCAATCTCTTTACACTCCGAAACATGAAGTTTACCCATTCTTTTCGAATCACAAACTTATCTTTCCAAATTTCATTGATTTGGGTTTCTCCACAACAAAAAATACCCTCCAATTTCCTTTCCGAATTTTTATTTTCGTGTTACTCGATCACTTAAATGCGCTGCTACAACATTAAAATGACTCGTTTTTTAGACATGTTTAAAGCTCTAGCCTTACAGGACTTGCAAGTGAATCCGTACTGTACGAAATCCCAGCACTCCATTTTCCTCTCTACCATATGACATTCACAACAAACGCAATAACCAATGAGAGATTATCAGCATCGTTTTACTGCTGAGCAATATTGATAAAGTTCCAAATATACTTTTTAAAAAAAATCCTAGGGGTAAATTGGGGGGACAGTTGCCAATGCGCATTTCCAGTGCAATAGTATTTAGAAAGTCTAGTACAATCAGATTTTTAAAAGTAAGCTTGCAAATATATCTGATTTGTGTTTATAATTAAAATTTCAAATCTAAATCTCATTCAATATTTGAATTTTTAAATTGAATGCGATACTCATTACATAATTTCACAGTATAGTTAAACAGCACATTTTCCTATTATATTGGAAATGTAATACAGTAGAGAGCCAGAAATCCGCCGAAGTCCAAAATCCGCACAACTCGTCAGATACAAACAATGAAATTCACTATTAATAAATTACAAAATTGCAAATCAGAATTTTTGAAAGAAATCTTGAATACAGATTTTATGTTTGCATTCTATGATTACAAAAAAGAAAAACAAAATAATAATATGAAAGACTGCAAGAGCCAAGTTGCTGCTAATGAAATTATTGACAGTATATTAAATTCATCAAAAGAAAATAATGATTTTTGTGATATGATAATATCAATCAGGTAAATAATAAACTAATTTTTTAAAATGCTTTTTGATGAAGGCATAATTTGTAAGGAAGAACTCAATAAAATTCGTAAAAATTAAATTTGTGTTACTACTATTTACAATAAATAAAAAAATAAATAAAGTGTGCAGGTTCAAGTTCAGTTTAAAATTAGCTACACGTGAACAGATTTTATTTAAATTTGACAATTTTTTTTTTCCATTTTTATTTATTGTTTTCATTATATATTTTTGTCAATGTTCATTATTATTCTTATGTACCTAGTAATTTAATATTTAGTGTTATTCAAACTAAACACTTACTAGTGAATAATAATATTCTGTTTTTATTATTCAAAGGGAAAATCCTTTTTTATGGGCCCCGAAATCTGCAAAATCCTAAAATCCGCACAACCTCTGGTCCCGAGCTGCGCGGATTTTTGACGTAATTCGTTCTTAATTTCAAAAATACATCTCAGTAAATCTTATTTTAACTAGGATATTCATTAAAATAAGATTAAAATTAAATATCAGTTCACTGTTTTATGGACAATTCTAACTTATTTTCAGATTAAATAATATTATTATAATATTATTTATTTAAAATATTCATAACACTGGAAGATATATTGTGCTGTACTAAGGGGGGGGGGTTCTCAATTTTTTTGTATATGAAGCCTAATAATGCATGTGAAAACATTAAACATAGTTGTAATTTTTAAATAGTTATAACTCATTCAAATTTCAATTTTAAATAGGTTTGGAATCAACCTTTACACTCCAACCTATTTTAAATGAATATTCACGGTTGATGAATTCATGAACAAAAAAAATTCTAAATTAAAATTTTAAAGTTAAATATTGTTCATTTTATTGTTATTAAAATTTGACAACAATTCAGGCATAATAGCATAATCCACATTACAGTACATTCATAAAATAATAAGTAAAATTTTATACAGTATAGGACCCATTATCCGGAATTCCAAAATCCGGAAGACCCGAAATCCAGAATCATTTCAGATTTTTTTTTTTTTTTTTTTTTAATGATTAAAATACATTATATCTAAAATCAGAAAAAAGAAAAGAAAGAAAATAATCATCCTAAAATGAATTATTGTGTGTTTTATTAGGCAGTATTATGAAAATTTAGAAATTAAAACAGAATTTCTTTCTTTCATATGGTGAGGGATGTTTGTGGTCCAGGAAAACCCTGGAATTCACAGCCAAGGCACATGAAAAAAAAATTCTAATTTATTTTATGATAGATTTCCGGTGATTTTTAACTTCTCATTAAGATCTTTAAAAGAAAAAAAAAAAAAAAAAAAAAAAAAAATGGAAATTTTTAAAGAAAAATAATTTTTTTTTTTTTTTCTTTTTTAAGCATTCTGCTCTTATGATTGAGACAGTATTCATGTTTAGCAGCATTGATAAAGAAGCAACTATGGCACTTGTGGCAAGTGGCAGTAATGTACATGTTTGTATATATATACACATTATAGTTATTTTTTTCTTCCAGCTAAATTTAATAGAAAAAAGTATCAGATTTGCAAAAAATTTTGACTTCCAGTTTTTGATTTATTTGCATGTTTTAAGAGCTCTAGAATATAATTTGAATATTTTTTTTAAATGTCTGTCTGTATGTGAAGTAGTTGCTCCTAGAAGTAAATTAGTACCTGTCAATTACTGAGTTATGTTTTATAATTAAGGGAAAGCAATAATGGGAAAAGGACCCAAAATCCAGAAAATTCCGAAATCTGGAATTCTTCTGATCCCATGGGTTCCGGATAATGGGTCCTATACTGTATTGCCATATGTACAGGTTTGATATATTTTTTGTATAGCTTCCAATCTTCTTTTGGATTCTGCGTACCTTTTAGAAAGTCTTGCCACATATTTTACATTTGGTGAATAACAGTACTGTTCTTTCACCCATCTTAATGGTACTACAGCAATTGAATTAGTTTTGACAAATTCTACGAAGCATACCAGTCTAAGGATAAAAATTCCGTTAACAGTCTCTAACTCCTTAGAAATAAATGCAAATACATGGATGTCGACTTTTGAAAATGACGTATAAAAAATAGTGCTTGAAGAACATGTCTTTCCAGATAAAAATTGTTTTATTAACTACTGTTGTTCCACATAACGATATGGTAATTGACATAACTATTTCATTCATTGTATTGACATCATTTATTATCAGCATATTAATCAAAAATTGCATATTTTACATATTATGGAGAAAAAAAAAAAAAAACTACAGTCGAACCTCGTTAACGTGAACTTGCTTAAGGGGGTGCATCACGGATCGTCAAGGTCATCCAAAGCCCATGTTATTCTATGGCGAAATTTGTTTATATAATTACGCATTACCTAATTGTTATTTTCAAATTCCGTTTTCATATTCTAAAAATACGCAACCGTTAAATGAGTACTTGTTTTCCAAAAATTTATTTAGAAAATTTTTTTTATTTGAATTTTGAGTTCAAAAAGGTGAATTTTCACTAAATGCATTTTTCTCATTTTTTAGCTGAGAATTGAAGTATTAAAATATAAAAAAAGACAATTTTTGGAAAACAGGTACTCATTTAATGGTTGTGAATTTTCTGAATGTGTAATAGGAATTTTAAAATACCAATTAGGTAATGAGCAATTCTATAAACAAATTTCACTGTAGACTTACATGGGATTTGATGACTTGAGACGGGGAAATCGTAAAAGGGAGTGAGTAGCCTACCTTCAAAAAACAGCTTGACTGCATTTGTTCTACCTCCAGAAAACACATCTCGGGGATTCGACTGGTCGTGTAATTGGTGGGTTTTTAAAAAGGACTGAAGTTGTTGGTCTTCTTTCTTTTTCTTGTCAAAGTCGTGCTCCGACATCTCAACGAATACAAAACCCAGAGCTTTTAATTTGTCTGTGGTTTCGTTAGTTTTTTTCGCAGAGCCCCCATGGTGACACCTTTCAATGGGTGTCTGACAACCACATCAAAACACGTTTCACATACATGCTAGAAACACCCCTGAAGAAAATGAAGGTAAGTTTCTTTTTAAGTAACATATAAAATTAAGAAAAAAAGAAACATTAAAAGATATTCCCGTTTAACTTACATGAAACTGATAGACAGTTTGAGTTTCTTCACAAAAACCATCCACACTGATGCCTTTAATTTTACATTATCCTTTGAGATTCATAGCATGTTGAATCTTGACAAGAAATCAAGATATCTTATAGAATCACTGCTGAAATTTGTTTTGTTAACGTAGCCATTAACAACCATAGCAATGGTCGATTGTTGTAGGTGTTGGCTTCTATAAACTGCCATGCATGCGGCAGCAATTGTAATGTATCTAGAATAAATATTAGGAAAAAAATCAAAATAAAATACATAGATTAAGAGAAAAATAAGGACAGGGGAAACCAGAATACACAAATACTTACCGAAATGGGTCGACATTCATAACTTCAATAAACTGGCACCGAAATTCCATGCAGCATTTGTGCAAAATATCTGCATCAGATCAGAATTTTTTTTTTTTTTTTTTTTTTTTTTACAAAAAATAAATAAATAAATAAATAAATAAATAAATTATTTAAGAAAAGAACATACTTAATTCCTAAATACCTGTAATAAGTCAGCATCTCATGCTGAAAATCAAATAGTATATCTTTAATAAAACAATTAAGATAGATAACCTTTTACTTATCTTCACGTTACATCCTTGGTATACTAGTTTCATCTGGGGCGCCCCAGCTTGGTCACTACCTTGCTTTGGTGTTCGAAACTGTGGTCTTCTTGTTTTCTTGTTCTTTTAAAGACTTTACGCCATTGGCGGTTAAGGATAGCACCCTCGTTGCCATTACAACTGTCAGAATTAGCTAAAATTTCAATAGACTCCCTGATCGCTGCGTATCCGTGGTTGTTGTAGTTGGCCAACTTTTTTACTTCATCAAATTTGATATTAATTTCTTCGTTTTTGTTTACTTGGGTTAAGGCTGTGGTTAATTTACCTGTTTTTATATCGTGTTTATGTTCTTTGATGCGAGTTTTTATTTTTCTCTTTGTTTTTCCTATATAACATTTTTCTTTATTTTGTTCGTTATTGTATGGTATTTTATAAATTCCTGCCGTTTCTAATGGTTTAGTTTTATCTTTGTCACTTCTTATTAATTGAAAAATGTTAGGGTTAGGTTTTATGGGTACATTTATATTATGTTTTGCTGCAATTTTCTTGATTTTACTAGATATTCCACGGTCATAAGGTATGGAGGTAGTATATTTAAGTTTTGGTTTTTGAAAATTATTGATTTCATTAAGAGTTTTTAATCTTTTTCTAAATAATTTATCTATTAATTTGTTAGAGTATCCTGCTTTTTGTGTGAATTGTTTTATATTTTTTATTTCATTTTTTAAAATTTTATTGTCTTTACAAATTACTATTGCACGGTTGATATGGGATTGGATAGCATTAATCTTATATTTAAAAGGGGTTTTACTATTTTTATGGATTATTTCATTACTGCTGTTAGGTTTTCTATAAACTTGTGTGGTTATTTTATTAGCATGGCGACTGATATTTACATCTAGAAAATTTAGCTGTTTATTGTTCTCTTCTTCTAGGGTGAATTTAATATTTGGATCTATATTATTTAAAATGTTTAGGATTTCTATGGGATCTGTTTTTTGGTCAATTACTGCAAAAACGTCATCAACAAAACGAAACCAATAAAAAAAATTTTCTTTAAGTTTATTATCAAAATTATTTTCTATTGTACGTAGTTTTAATTCAGCTAAAAAACCCGATATGGGAGACCCCATTGGGACTCCTTTGATCTGTTTGTAATATTTTTCATTAAAAGTAAAATAATTTTCATTCAACAAAAAGTTGGTTGCTATGTTTAAAGTTTGGGCTATTGATGGGTTTGTATAATGTTCATCTATTTTTTCTTTTATTAATTCTGTAATATTTTTTATATCTATTGACGGATAAAGGTTAACTACATCAAAACTTACAAATTTAAAATTTTCCTGTATTTCAATATCATAAATTTTACTTATAAAATCTTCGGTGGAGTTTAGGCTATGTTGCGAGGGGGGAAGTAAGTTTTTATAAATTTCAGCCATATATTTTTCTATTGTGTAAGTGGGTCCTTCGCTTTTGTTAACAACTG
>CAWVNO010000362.1:0-50380 GCA_963930645.1 Salticus scenicus
TTATAAACAGTATAAGACTAAGGTATTCGACTCGACAAATATTTATTTAACAAAACAGTATTAGGTGCCCATCTTTTAACAGAAATAATTTTAGTGTTTCAATAATTTTGCTAGCGACTGTATGTCCGAAAATACAATGGCAATGAATCCGAATTTAAAGCATGGATCTCATGAGTATTAAAATTGTTATTATTCTTCTTTTAAATGTTATTAGTTTGAATCCATTTTTTTTTTTTTTTTTTTTTTTTTTTTTCCCATTCTTTTTTCTAACTTTGAATACGTAAGTTTTAGCGTATCGGATATTTTGAAAATTAACATTGAGTAATAAAAATATATTCTGGAAAAATCTTTATCATTTTATATTTTATATAAAAGACGGTCTCAAATAAGTAATATTTAAACAATTTTTGAATAATAATTGCATTATATATATATATATATATATATATATATATATATATATGCACAACCTGTTTCGAAAAGCGAAAATTATCAACCAGTCGCAGGAAACTAAGGAATAAATAAATAATAGAAAATTAACTACAAGTAAACAAATATTGTTTGTCTTTAAATACATTCACACACACACACACACACATATATATATATACATATAAGAACGAGGAATTTTAATTTATGCATTAAAAAAAGAGACTCTTCTTTGAAATTGACTGAACCATGAAATTGCTTTTTCTTCCGGAAAATAATGCATGGTGTAAATTTTACAGGTATTTTTAAAGAAATATTCCTTCGATGATATTTTAAAATATTTTTCAGATAATATTTAAAAAAACATTCTTTGTAATGAACAACCATGTAATTTCTAACCGAATGTCACCCTTTCTCAAACTTTTTCTCATTTTCAAATTGTATTTTAGACAAAAATTTTTTAAGGGGATACGTATATCTATAATATTATGGAAATTATCTTGATGGATGTTTATTTACATTACATGTTAGGGGGGAAATTTTACGTTTGTTAATTCTTTTTAGAAATTTTTATTCGAAAAAACCTTACAAATAAAAGCAAAAATGTGATAATATTTTATATTTTGTTGTGGTATTATATTTTTAATTCTTGTTAAGTTAAAAATTGCATTAATATATGAATGTTCTGAATATTCCATCTGAATAAGAAAATAATCAAATTAAATAATCTTTTTTTTCAATGCGCTTTTCATTAAAAATAAATAAATAAAAAAATAAAAAATTAAATTAAATTAAATTAAATTAAATTAAAATAATAAAAATTAAAATAAGTAAATAAATAAAAAGAAATCAGACTAATAACCGATTTCTGATTAAAATTTACATAAAAGGTGTTTCCTGGAATAGAAATAGAATTCATTAAATTTTGCAAAACTGAGCATATTCCCATAAATATTAGAAAATTTGACTAAGATTTTGATTTCGATAGTTTTTTAGTATCGAATAAATTGGCGATAACAGATATATAAGGCGTGTTCTCTCTAAAAAAAAAAAATGTCTGTCTAACATCTCAAATATTATTTATTTATTTATTTATTTATTTATTTTTCTTGAAAAAGTAAATTATCTGCTATACATAAAAATTAAATTACATAGAAATGTTTCAATATTACAAATGGTGGCATGAGTAAACTCTACTCAGCTGCTCCGCAAATTTTTCTTTCTCATAATTACTAATAAAGCTTTATTTTATTTTTTGTAAAAAATTCAGTTAGTCCTGCCGAGTGGCACTGTCGGAAAATACAGTGCCTCACCCATTAAGCTACCGTTGCTGCTATACATTATATTTATTTGCTGCAAAATCATAATAGTGCCAGTCTGTTATTTTAGTTTTAGTGCAATTTCATGATATTTTCCAAAAGCATAATCTAAAATTATCGGAAACAATGTTTTATTATACGTTATAATTTTTTTTTTTTTTTTTCGAATAACCCAATGAAATTTTTAAGGTGCAAATTTGATTTCCATTAATATCTATCCTAACAGCATAAACAATGTTTTAAAGTCAGCCTTATTTATTTACTACGGAAATATCCTCCTAAGACAAATTATGCATTTTATTTTTATTACATTCTGGAATGATAGAAAGGTTTTATTTATTTCCAATAATTTCCAAAACTTTATTGGAAAACTTTACATTTGGAAAGTTTTGTAAATTATTGGACATCACTCCGGGCTTTTTACTGCCTGAAACTTAAAAATATCGCAATTTTTTTTACCTGTCAAGGTATTTTACCAACAAAAGTGTTACTGCGCATGGACAAAAGTTTTTTGTCCTTATCTCTAAATCTAATTAAAATTTTGAGATGTTATATAAATGTAAGTTTAAGTTGGGTACAATTCTAAAACTCTGCAAAGTATTATTGTCGAACCGTATTTATGTCGAACCGTTTTCATGTGATACCCAGACGGTAAAGAAAAAAAAAAAAAAAAAAAAAAAAGAAAAAAAAAAAAAAAAAAAAATGCGCACCTTCAACCCTTATAGGAAAATACAGAAAATATTGTAAATTCATTTTCGGCTTCCTTGATGTCTCAGACGTAAAGATATCGCAAAAATGTTTCATTTAAGGCACTTTATGGAAAAATGCCTTATTGCGCAAGCGCAAACGTTTTCACCATATCCCTAAATCTAATTAAAATTTTGGAATGTTCTATGGATGTAATTTTTAGGTATTGGTCTAAATTGTTTCTAAGCGACATTGAATTCCATCCAGCTTTACTTACTTAAGAAATACCCGGAATTAAATACCGTTACAGACTTACAGACACAACGACACACAAACATAGAAAATATTCCTAAGGGATTTTTGTCTTCCCCGATGTGTGAAACGCGAAGATATTGCAAAATATTTCGATTCTAAGCAACTTACAGACAAAAGTCTGACTTTTGTTTTTTAGACTAATAATTTTTAGTGCTCATCTTATGAATAGAGATTTGAGGGCAATCCACTTGTTTTTAGTGTACATTCAGATGCCAGTAACTTCTCAAAAGATTATGCTTAGTTATAATCAACTTTTCCTTTTTATAGATTTTAATATAATAATTACTCCCTTTCTTTCATAATTATTTGATCAACAAGATTCTTGCATAGATTAAATTAAACCTCATTCCTTATTTAAAAATTCTAATGGAAATAAAATATTCACTTCAAAATTCAATACACTTACTACAATATGGTTTATTAATAAATCCCTGAAATTAGTTCACCGACGCTTTAATGCTTTTATAATTGAAGTACATGGGATAATTAAATGAAAGACATATAAAAACACTTTCTTTATATTTTATTTTTTAATATTTTTGTTTGCATAACTAGGATATAAAAATCGCTTAATAGTTTATAGTAAGAAATATTGAAAGTTATTAAATATAATAAATATGTGGCAAACATATAGTGAAATACATTACCTACCAAAATAAGAAATTGGAGACTTTCGAATTTAGACGTTTTGATCACTATCTAAACAAATTCCTTAGAAATCATCTTGAAACTTCGAGGGTATAAAGAACATGTTATACTTCATATATTTCAACAAAAGTTTTTTTTTTTTTTTTTTCTGAGAAGGAAAACCAGACAAGTTAAAAAGTAAAAATTAATTAAAATGTTTTGCATCGCCCTGTAAAAGTAATGATTGAAATTCGTTTTGGCTGTATAATGACTCCTCTAATTATCTGCGTACAGTTTTATGAGGCTACCACATATATTCATGGAGATATAACGGTTTTTTTTTAAATTTGCAAAAATAATTGCAACTTTTAAAATTATACACGTAGGGTATTGGACCCAGCGCCAAGCCATTTTTAGGAAACTTGGCATACTACATTAGACCGAGTGTACAGCAATCAGAACGCATAAATATTATATTTCTTACGAAATATGAGCACTTTTACTAAATACTTTTTAACTGCACATGCGCAAGATTTATAAATATTTAATTCGCATAATTCGATAGACAAAATTGTTGAGCTACTTATGTAAAACCCTCAAACTAATATCATGTAAATTTTAACAGTTATGAGTTATTGAATGAACAGAATTTCAGTTCCTTTAAAAATAAAAGCTGAATTATAAGGGATTTTACTCAGATTTTTAATTTGATTCAATGTTTGTCCAATAGTAATACAGTATTCTCTGATTGTAAATAAATATTGGTAAGTCTCCCATAATTTTTCTTTTATTTTGAACAGAGCTGAATTTATATTTTCATTGCATAGTTAACTTCGATTTTTTTATCGGAAAATTTCAAATCTATATAAGCTATCTAAATGGAACAATTTTACTTATATTTCTTACTTATAAATATTTATTTCCTGACATGAATTCATTTTTTCGAATGGGACAAAAATTGGTAGATGTGACGTACATGTGGAGAAAAACAATTGATTACAGTTTCAGAAAATTTGAATGATTTAATCAACAGAAAAAGCCTCACGAAGTAACAAGTCAATAACGTGTTGGTCCACTTCTGGCCCTTATGTACGCAGTTATTCTGCTTTGTATTAATTGATAGAGTTGGCAGATGTGCACCTGTGATGTATCGTGCCAAATTCTGTCCAATTGATGCGTTAGATTGGTAAAATTCATAGCTGGTTGAAGGACCCTTTTTATGATGCTCTAAACGTTCTCAGTGGAAGAGAGGTCCGGGGACTGAGCTCAAACCCACTGAGCCGCCTATTAAGGGTATTTGAAGTCACTGAAGTACCAGTTGCACGTAGGATCTACGATAATGATGAATTGGTGCTTGATTCCATCAAAACCTGTATGTATGTCAATTTGTGTCCAGTTCGCATTACTCCTTCTTGGCGCGTCACTTTTTTGTTATAGAGTATATATTAATAGACATATCAATATTTTAGTTTATTCTGAAACAATGCTTGTATCCACTTTTTTTTTTTTTTTTTTTAACATCATTTTATTTGTAGTACAATTTTGTACAAAATGTAATTACGATTGAGAGCACTTGGCACCTTTAGCTTGGCACTGAGGGTTTCATATAAAATGCTTATATTTCAATTTAATATTTATAAATGGAACTATATTATATTTGTTCAGTAAAATATATATTCAGGCAATAATTCTTATGGTTTTTGATATATTTTTTACAGACTTGTATTTTTTTAAATTGCGTTTTATTACTTTGTATAATTTTATCAATTCATTTTCTTCAAATTGCTAAAACTTCTGCAGGTATTTAAGAAAAGACTTTATATATATATATATATCTGTATATATATATAAATTACGTGTCACGATGTTTGTCCGGGGTAAACTCCTAAACTAAGGAACCGATTTTAATGAAATTTTGCACACTGTGTGCAGTTTGGTCCAACTTGAGAGATAGGATAGTTTTTATCTCAATTTATTGTCACAATATTGTTTTATTGCAATTATTTGTTAATTATAGACCTTTATTAAAGTTGCTCCAAAATATTTGTGAGTTCCATTAATTTAATTGTTGCCAAAAAAAAAAAAAAAAAAAAAAAAAAAAAAATACGTGTTCATTTTCTTTCGACATAAAAATAAATACATTTAATCAAACGTGAACGTTAAAAAATTATAAAAAGTTAAATTATGCATCTCACGAAAATTGACGTCATAATCAATTTAAAGATTTTATACACATTTATAAAGTGCTAATGTAGTTCTATCATAGATATAGTAATATATATAGATCTCTCATCCCCATGTTATCGTACAAAGATTTTTGATGCCGAAAAAAAAATAATAAAAGCTTTGGAAACAGCCATTAAGTTGTATTGAAAAAGAAAAAAAAAAAAAAAGAAAAAAAGAAAAAAAAGAAAGAAAGAAATATGAATTTGAAACTGTATCTGGAGTCTTCCATTCCCCTTTAGCAAATAAATTATTCATAAATTTTATTTGCTAAAATATTAGTATGTATTCCCGTGTGTATTTACTCGGGGAAAGACGGCCATATTTTGGTAAAAACGTCGTCTTTTCCCAAATGAAAAGGAATAACTTTTTTCTCCCCAATGATCACTCTATTCTATATATGCTATACTATATCTATGAGTTCTGTACGCAAGCGAAGTGTGACTCACTGACCGTCTGTGCAGCCAAGAAAAAGATTTCCTATGTTAATTGCCCACTGGATTTTTTGTGAGAAATTATTAAAAATCGAGGAAATTTATTTCCCGATTTTAATCCTTATATTTGGATATAGATATGTATTAGTTATCGCGGGTGTTAGATTGAATTATTTTGCTGTCAAATTGACAAAATTTTAATTTTAAATTTCAAAACTCTTGGCCCTTGGCTTTTATTATTATTATTATTATTATTTGGTGATCAAAAGTGTAACACGAAAATATACATGCCAGATGTATGCATTGTACGAAATGTAATATGTATTATTCATTGTACGTATGTATGACATGTAATATGTATTGTACGAAATATTGTTTCATATTATTCATTACTCTTTTAATATAAGTTGTTAAAATAACCATGATTTTTGAAAGGAATTAAATATTTTCGCCAGATAATTTGGCGATATTCTTTTTTTTTTCGCCAAGGATGACAGAAATGAAATCTATTCCGCTGCAAAATATTAGTATCTTACATCAGATATTTTATTTAGACATTTGAAAACAAATTTGACTTCAAACTATGATAGAATATTTATCATTTTCCTTTTAATTAGTATATTATTAGTATATTAAAATTTAAAAGCAAGGTATCTAAAAAGTTTTTTTTTTTTTTTAATCTTATAATTATTCTTTTCTTAATCCTCAATGTTTCCCATCTTTATTAACTTGAATTTACTATTAAAATTTTAACATACTCAAAAACTTCTCATCACTTCGTTAAAATACACTAAACTTTTCCAAAATCTTTTTCTATTTAAAATGATACATGTATTTACTTTAAATGTCCAATATTTTATAAGATTTCCAATTTTAAAGTTTTAAAATATTATCAAATTTACTTATTTTTCTGGTTTAGCCTTATTGTTTTCCTTTTTATAACTAACGCTGTTGCCCTCTTTAAAATATTTAAAATGATGAGGTCATTTTATAGTAAAATTATCCATTATAGCATATATTATATTTCACTCCTCCATAAAAATTGATTTTAAAATCGTCTGTTTCTTTTATACTTTTATTTTAATAGAATTTTAGTAGAATTTAATTTATATATTAGTCATTTTAGCAATTTTCTCCAAAGTAGCATTAGAAATAATATATATCACTTCTGCATTAAAATTTATAGGACCCTACAATAAAATTAATTTGTGCTTAATATCAACACTACGAAAATTTTTATCAATCGCTTCCAAATTTTGACCTAAGTTTCAAATCTCAACCCTGTCGGTTTTTACATCGGCTACAACGTTTTCGTCTTTGTTCGTAAATAATAATTTGACTGTACTAAATAGTTTACAGCCGTATAATTCAACGTATAACTTAGTCACAGCAACGCGTGGCCGGGTCTGCTAGTCTGTATATATATATAAATTACGTGTCACGATGTTTGTCCGGGGTAAACTCCTAAACTAAGGAACCGATTTTAATGAAATTTTGCACACTGTGTGCAGTTTGGTCCAACTTGAGAGATAGGATAGTTTTTATCTCAATTTATTGTCACAATATTGTTTTATTGCAATTATTTGTCAATTATAGACCTTTATTAAAGTTGCTCCGAAATATCTGTGAGTTCCATTAATTTAATTGTTGCCAAAAAAAAAAAAAAAAAAAAAACACGAGTTCATTTTCTTTCGACATAAAAATAAATACATTTAATCAAACGTGAACGTTAAAAATTATAAAAAGCTAAATTATGCATCTCACGAAAATTGACGTCATAATCAATTTAAAGATTTTATACACATTGATAAAGTGTTAATGTAGTTCTATCATAGATATAGTAATATATATAGATCTTTCATCCTCATGTTATCGTACAAAGATTTTTAATGCCGAAAAAAAAATAAAATAAAAGCTTTGGAAATAGACATTAAGTAGTATAAAAAAAAAAAAGAAAAGAAAAAATAAAAGAAAAGAAAGAAAGAAATATGAATTTGGAACTGTATCTGGAGTTTTTCATTCACCTTTAGCAAATAAATTATTCATAAATTTTATTTACTAAAATATTAGTATGTATTCCCGTGTGTATTCACTCGGGGAAAGAC
The DNA here is from genome assembly GCA_963930645.1 of Salticus scenicus. NCBI lineage: Eukaryota > Metazoa > Arthropoda > Arachnida > Araneae > Salticidae > Salticus > Salticus scenicus. Next base: position 8,140 of record CAWVNO010000362.1, read on the forward strand.
GGCCATATTTTGGTAAAAACGTCGTCTTTAACCAAGTGAACATGAATAACTTTTTTCTCCCCAATGATCGCTCTATTCTATATATGCTATACTATATCTATGAGTTCTATACGCAAGCGAAGTGTGACTCACTGACCATCTGGGCAGCCAAGAAAAAGATTTCCTATGTTAATCGCCCATTGGATTTTTTAAAAAAAAATATTAAAAATCGAGGAAATTTATTTCCCGATTTTAATCCTTATATTTGGGTATAGATATGTATTAGTTATCGCGTGCGTTAGATTGAGTTATTTTGCTGTCAAATTGACAAAATTTTTATTTTAAATTTCAAAACTCTGTCACCCTTGGCTTTTTTTTTTTTTTTTTTAATTTTATTTGGCGATCAAAAGCGTAACACGAAAATATACATGCCAGATATATGTATTGTACGAAATGTAATATGTATTATTCATTGTACGTATGTATGACATGTAATATGTATTGTACGAAATATTGTTTCATATTTTTCATTACTCTTTTAATATAAGTTGTTAAAATAACCATGATTTTTGAAAGGAATTAAATATTTTCGCCTGATAATTTGGCGATATTCTTTTTTTTTTTTTCCAAGGATGACAGAAATGAAATCTATTCCGCTGCAACATATTAGTATCTTACATCAGATATTTTATTTAGACATTTGAAAACAAATTTTACTTCAAACTATAATAGGATATTTATCATTTTCCTTTTAATTAGTATATTAAAATTTAAAAGCAAGGTATCTAAAAAGTTTTTTTTTTTTTCTTTAATCTTATAATTATTCTTTTCTTAATCCTCAATGTTTCCCATCTTTATTAACTTGAATTTACTATAAAAATTTTAACATACTCAAAGCCTTCTCACCACTTCGTTAAAATACACTAAACTTTTCCAAAATCTTTTTCTATTTAAAATGATACATGTATTTACTTTAAATGTCCAATATTTCATAAGATGTCCTATTTTAAAGTTTTAAAATATTTATCAAATTTACTTATTTTGCTGGTTTAGCCATATTGTTTTCCTTTTTATAACTACAGCTGTTGCTCTCTTTAAAACAGTTAAAATGATGAGGTCATTTTATAGTAAAATTATCCATTATAGCATATATTATATTTCACTCCTCCATAAAAATTGATTTTAAAATCGTCTGATTCTTTTATACTTTTATTTTAATCCGCGTTTGTAATGATCGATAGATGGCGCTTTTTCAGCTTTTGTTGTTAGTAAATATAATAGCCATGTGTATTTATTATTGTTCTAATTGTGTTACTATTTAATGTTCGTGCTATAATTTCTCCGCCATTACATCATGGAAAATTGATTGCTTTTGGAAAAAATATTTCAGTTTATTCAAAGTTCGATCGGAAGTAGATTTTTAACTGAAGCTGAACAAATATTAGTTTCAAATCATCTGGTTAATTCTTTACTTCCATTAGCCGAAGCAACTGGAATTTTATATTTGTCATTTGGAAATAAATGGAAGCTTAATTCTGGATTTCTTGATTCTTTGGAGTGACACTGTGGCACACAACAGTATGTGTTATCTTTTTTACCGGATTTATTCATTTTTATTCAATAAATATATGTGAAACTAAACATCGGCTAGCAATGGCGTCTCGATGGAAGCCGAAAGCTATGCATGTTAAATGTAATTTCACCTTAGACCACCAGAGGGCGAGCATTTCATTACAATCGCGGATAGAATTTTAATAAAAATAAAATTACATATTAGTCTTTTTAGCATTTTAATCCAAAATAGCTTTAGACATTATATTTCCCTCATCCATAAAAATTGATTTTTAAAATCGTCTGCTTCTTTTATACTTTTATTTTAATAGAATTTTAATAGAATTTAATTTACATATTAGTCATTTTAGCAATTTTATCCTAAGTAGCATTAGAAATAATATATATCACTTCTCCATTAAAACTTATAGGACCCTACAATAAAATTAATTTGTACTTAATATCAACACTACGAAAATTTTTATCAATCGTTTCCAAATTTTGACCTAAGGTTCAAATCTTAATCCTGTGGGTTTTTACATCGGCTACAACGTTTTCGTCTTTATTCGTAAATAATAATTTGACAGTATTAAATAGTTTACTGCCATATAATTCAAAGTATAACTTAGTCACGGCAACGCGTGGCCGGGTCTGCTAGTATATATATATTTAATGAAACCTACTTAAAAGAATTAGGGATGAATTTTGCAGCAGTTCTAAAAGAAAAAAATACTAAAAATAAAAATATAACAAAAATCATGTGTTTTTCAAATTTTTACGTAGACATGCACTTATATATATATATATATATATATATATATATATATATATATATATATATATACCTTTTTTTTTTCCAAAAAACTTTAAGATTTCAAAATACATCCTAAATTCTTAGAAGAATCGATTAAACAACAAAACAAATATTGACACTTTCGCAACCGGCATACTTCCTTTATCTTTTCTAAAATCTGATTGCCGGGGAAAATAGAAGTAAACTCATGCTAGTTACCGCAAACTTTTGATATTTAAACATGGATAAAAATTAGATATAATGTTTTGAAAGATTACTCTTGTAATTATCTGAAGCTTAGTATGAAGATTAGTCATATAATATTAGAACGAACCTACAACTCAATCGAAGATTTAATACCCGAATAATACTATCGAATAAATGCTAAAGTATTCCCAACAAACACAGACCCATCGGTAGACAGTTGGTACATTACCGGCTTGCCGTTTTAGGCGGATACGTACCGATGCCCATGCCGAATCGGGTGCGTAATTTTTGTGGGCCTTCGGGCGGCAGTCACCCGATTGTCTGGTCCACAATCGGTTCATTGCCGGCAAAACTGACAAGGCTGCCGGCGCGACACCGCACCGACATCTAACCGTTTCCTAACCAAACATATACTGGTACATTTCTATTTGCAGGAAAAAAAAAAATCCTGCCCGACTGATCAGTGCTGCCAGCTAGTGAAGAAATAGTGAACTTTAAGTTTACAATTTCCGTTTAACTTACCCGAGAAGAGGACAGAACCCTCAAATTTTCAAACTAGTGGTTTCTCTTTGTACTTTGCATGCATTTAACCATTCGACCATCGTGTGTATATAACTTTGTTTCTTGAAAAATGATTATTTCGCTATTTATTATTTTAGATAGATATTGTATACTTTTTTGAGATGTTACAATTAATTTAAAACTTTAAAATTCAATATAATCAAAATAAATATAATTAAATTAGTTTTAAGTTGTGGTTTAGATCAAATAATTTTTTTAATAAAATTATAATATCAAATAGTTACATAAATATTATATATTTTAAATATATTACATATTGTTTCAGGAAAATGTTTTGAGTCCGGTGAAATTATTGAACTTTTATCTGTTAATAAAATTTTATTTTGAGTTTAATACTTTAGTAGATTTCAATTTTTTATTATGTATTATCCATACACTGTAAAAAAAAAACTGTCGAAAAAACGGAAAAAAATTGTCAGCCAGGACGCCAATCATAACCCGTTTTCTTCACAGAAAAAAAGCGTTTAAAAAAAAAATTGGGAAAATCTGTAAATATTTCCGTAAATACTTCTGATAAAGCAACGTAATTCTTCTATTAAAACAATGTAATTCGTCTGTGAATTCAACGAAATTTGCCTGTTTAAAAAAACAGAAAACTCATTTTTAAAACATTTTTTTCCTGTGATGTAAACAGATTTCTTTTGTCTTTTAAACAGTGACATTCTGTTATATTTGCAGAAAAAAATGTTACTATAACAGAATTATTTTAAATTTTTTGTAGAGAAAACATGTATTTTTTACAGAAAAAAAAAAGAGGATTTTTCGTAAACTTACAGAGTATTTCTGCTAAAATAACAGAATTTCACTATTTAAAAAAAAAAAAAAAAATCTGTTTGCATCACAGAAAAAACTGTTTGTAAAAATGAGTCATATTCAGTAATGTTACAGAGAAATCATGTAATAAATATAGATTTTTTTCCGTACATTTACAGAATATATTCATTAGTTTAACTGTTGTTATCTGTAAACATAACGTATAATAACAATTGTTTAAAAACAGAAAACCTGTTTTAAAAATAGTTTTTATCTGTGAAGAATACAATTTTTTACTGGCATCCTGGCTGACAGTTTTTTTTTTTTTTTGTGTATGTGTGCGTGGGAGCAAAGGTTATGCAATCTTTTTAGGTCAACAAGCTGGCCTAAGTGGTATTTTTCAATAAAACCCACTTGAAAAAACTCAAGTGTTTTTTATCAAAATCCTTATTTTAAAATCCACTTTTTATCTAACTTAAGCTGCTATCACACGTACTCTCATGTGATCAGCAGTATCAGATACTTTCTCTCCCGAAACCACCTGAAACAGGTTTTTCGAGAGACAAACAGTCGAAAATGCATCGTGTGATAAGTTTCCCTTTCCTACCTTTGTCAATGACGAACTTATGACTGACTAAATCTCCTACGCTAGATGTTAGCTCGTATTCAACCAATCGGAGTGTGAGAAAATCAGAGTGTGTTTAAAACATGAAATAGTGAGCAATTAGTAGCCAATTGTTAATGCCTTTTTGAATTCATTTTAGTCTTCAAAATAACCCTATTACCTAATGCTTGATTATTCAGAGAGGTATTAGCGTAAAGTTCAGAGGGTAGGATCTTCTGTGTGATAGCTGCTTTACAATAAACATATAAATATACACCCATAAACATATAAATATAGCACCATTATAACCACCCTGTTAATAACATGTAGGATCACCTTTAGCCTTCAAAACTGCCAGCACCCAAGTGTAGGATTGACTCTACAAGGTGCTGATAGATAGTCTGATGCATCTGGTATCAAGCGTGCATCAACTGGTCCTGAAATTCCTGCACATTGCAAGGGGGTAGCGTGGCAGCACGAATTAGGTTTTCCAGGTGGGACCACAAATGCTCTATTGGATTAATGTCAGGTGAATTTGGAGGCCAAGACATGACTTGAAAGTCACTAGAATGTACCTCGAACCACTCCATGACGATTCGACCCTTATGATATGGTGCATTATCCTGTTGGTAAACACCATCCCCTGCCGGAAATACTGTTGTCATGAATAGGTGAACCTGGTCTGCAATTATGTTCACGTAGTGCACAGACACCAGGGATTGTTCTATGCTGATTATGGGTCCTAATGTGCTCCATGAAAACATTGCTCACACCATAATGCCCCTGCCACCGGTTTATCTCCGTCCATCTGTGCATCCGGAAGTGAGGGTTTCCTTTGGAAATTGGCGTATTCACACACAATGTGATGGACCAGAAAACGACATTCGTCAGACTATGCGACTTTCATCCATTCTTCTAATGTCCAATTCCGATGTTTCTTGCCCCATTGCAGACGCAACTGGCGATGACGTTCCGTCAGTGCAGGGACATAAGTAGGCCCATACACAGCAATGTACGCTGCACAATATGTTGTGAAACACTGTCTGGGTCGCCACTGTTGTAGCTGGTGGTGATTTCGGCTGTTGTAGCTCTTTGGTTACAGCGAACAATACATAACAATATTCGCTCTCCTCTGGAATCAATGCATCATGGACAACACACTGCTGGCCGGCGACTTGTCATTTCACCATCCATACACCACTTTTGACATGTGTTCACAACAACTGAACATGAACAGCCCACTAAACATACCGCTTGCGATTTTGATGTTCCCAGTCGCTGAGCCATAACGATTTGACCTTTATCGAAGTCTTATAAATCAACTGCTTTTCTCATTATATCGCTAATCGCACTATATTTGGAAAGACAATGCATAGCCGCTTTATATACTCCAACATCAGCTGTACACGCGCAGTAGTTCTGTTCCTGGACGAGCCCATTATTACAGATGGAAGGTGGTCATAATGTAATGACTCTTCGGTGTATAACAAATATTATATACATTATTAGAACATGAACAAAGAATTTTGAGAAATATTGGAGGTTTTCAAACTACTCTGTAGAAAAAAAAAATCCGGAAAAATCCCCCATGGAAAAAAATTATAATTATCTTATTATATCAGAGTAAACATAGAACATCAGAATAAAAAATTATATGTGTAAAAGCAAAAGAAGAGTTGTTTGTTTATATAATAAAAACTGTGGAACTCAAGGAATGTAAAATATAAATAAAAATCAATTTTAAAAAATAATTCTGTAAACTTTAACACTGCAACACTGTTAAGTAATGTAGAGGGACAATAATTAAAACTATTTTATGAGAATCTATTGACTATGAAACATTTAATAAAACAACACTAAATAATTATTAAAATCCAGTTTTTTGTTGTAAAGGGCATATAAACAGAATTTTAGAATATTTAAAGAACAGTTATTAATTATAAAAAGACTTTATATTTGGACTCTGTATTTGGATATATATTAGTAATGAACATATATTATATAGTACATTAACATAGTATATTAGTACTAAATTATACAACATTATATTTTTATCGTTTATGTTACAAAAATTTGGTGCATAGTAGTAAATTATACAATATTATATTTTTATCATTTATGTTAAAGAAGTCCAGTGCATTAACATGTGCAGGATTTAAAATGGGAAAATATTTAAAATAAGAAAAATGTGAAAAAAAAAAAAAAAGTGAAAATTTTACCTAGTAGTCATGCAATTACTATTGTGTTCCTTAGCAAATAGGCACTACATTTAAAATTTCTTCCACATGATTTTTTTTTTTTTTTTTTAAATATATATTCTTTATGTGACAGGGAAAAAATGGGAGTACCCTTATTTTAATTGGGTTAATTATACATGCACTCCTTATCATTTTTTTCCCCTTTTTTAGTGGCATACTGCTAGAAATGTACAAAGTCCATAAGCTAAAACTTTTAAAAAATTAATTAGCTGTAGTTTATGCCTAAAAAGTTTCACAACTAAGTTTTATAACAACTAAGCAAAATGAAGTCAAACTCAAACTAAAGTGCATCTCAAAATCCCACAGGCAGGTAATTTTTTTCAAATAAGTCAAAAAAAAAAAAAAAAAAATGAAGAGAAAGGAGATCCTAAAGAAAATAAATAATAAGCATATGGAATTAAAATATTAGTGCATTATAGCAAAGAAATTTAGTACAGTTTCATAGAATTTTTCTAAAAATATTAAAAACACAAATTCTGTCTCAAAAATAGAGACATTTTATGCTATTTGGTATTTAAATTCAAATTTTGGATCTATTCCTTTGAATTATCTTGAAAATCTTATTAGGCAAGCTTAGAATTAGAGTTTGAAGAATGCATGGCTGAATTAGCACCATTCTTCTGCTCTACTTATTATTTTAATTTCTGACAAAAACTTTTTTCTTACAGCCACACATTCTTCAACTTCTCACCCTGAACATGTCTGATAAGAGTTTTAAGATAATTAAAAGATACTAATCCAAAATTTGAATTTAAATACCAAATACTCGAAAAGTTTTCATATTTTTGAGACAGCATTTTTTTTTTTTTAAATTCTGTAAAACTTATACTATATTACTTTGTTATAATACACTTATATACCGATTCCATATACTTTTTTTTTTCATGATTATTACAGTTTTTTAACTGGTACTACTAAAAAATCACCTGTCTCAATTTTCAAATGCACTGTATGCCAAAACATACTTATACTTAAACCCCAGAAGCAGAACTTCCTGTATTTATCTGCAGCAAAACAAAATTTGTCTGCAATCCAACATGCCAATATATATATATTTTTTTTAACTACATTTTATCAGCAATATATTCAGAATTTAAAAGAAAAAAAAAAAAAAAAAACAAGCAATAAAAATTAAGATATTTATTCAAATTCATAAATACAGCATTTTTATTCAAATAAAATATATTGATTAACATATGAATATTAACATCTGAATACATCAATTCAGATCGGGGAAAAAAAAAAAAAAAAAAAAATAATCAATTAGCATATAAGTTTACATCAACATAGTACATCAAGTCATATAAAATACAAATTATCAACACAATCAATTATCCATTCTAACACAGATTTCTTCGAATTCAAAATTTTAGAGTTCATACATTCTTTCTTTTTTAGTTCTGGATTTACTTTCGCCCCTTGATTTGGGTTTATTCCTAGAAAACACCTGTAAAGAAATATTTTTTTACTTTAGCAAGTTAAATAAGAATAACATATTAATTTTTTCCTATGTGAATAAATAAAACTATTTTAAACAATAAATAACTGTATGCACCATTAAATTGAAATAACATTCTCAAATTTGATGTCTCATGCCATGTCTGATTTTGATATCTTGGATGCTTTAGAAAAAAAACTAAAATGATTACACTTATTGCAACGCTACTCTCATCTGAACTTAAATCACTCAAACTTAGTTTGGTAGTATATTTAATGATAAAGGGCAAAACTGGAAAAATTCTTTAGTAGCCAGTGGCCAGTACTATCAATTTTATCACTAACCACTTTAAGTTAATAGCTATTTTTTATATCATGAGAGTAGCAATTTTAATATAAAATACTTTTTAAAATAATTTTATTTCAATAGAGTTAAAGTATTTCCTCTTTAAAAATATAGATACAAAAGCTTTAGATGACCTACATTACATAGCTGGCAACTTTGCAGCTTTAAAAATAGGAAGATTTCTACCCACAGAAAGCAAATAGGAATTTAATATATATAGAGAGAGAGATGTGAGGTGAGAATATTCTCTGAAGCTCCAAATTCAGAGAATACTCGAGAATATTCTTAAATACTTAACCATGACAGAAAGCATTCAGTAGCAAATAATAAATAATTATACAAATTTAATTTTTTTAACGCCTATAGATTTGCATTTATAACAAAACCATCACTAAAATTTGACATTTAAAGAGAGTATTCTTTTCATAAAGATTTTCTAAAAAATTAAGAACGTGTTATATCTCATACATTTCAGTTTAAGTTTTGTGCCGAAAGTTAATGAGGCACCAATAAAAAATTGTAGAAAAATGAAAGTGTTTGGCATCACCCTGTAAAAAGTAAGGCTTGAAATGCAATCTGGCTGTAGCATGTGATTACGGGGCTCTTCCTTATTAGCTGTATAAATTTTTATGTCTCTACCACATGCAATCAGGGAGATAAAGGTTTTAAAAAATTGCAATTTTTTTTTTTACTTTTTTAGCTATAACATACAAGGTATTAAACCTAGCGCAAAGCTATTTTCAGGAAACCCGATATGCAATATTAGACACAGCATACTGCAATCAAATTGAAGAAATATTAAAAATCTAATAAAATATCAAAGTATTTACTAAATAATTTTTAACTGCACATGTGTAAGATTTAGCAAAATTTTACTCGCATAATTTAATAGCCAAATGTATTGAGCTACTTACATAAAAACTCAAACAAGTATTACAAAACCCCAAACAGAACTTAAAAAATTCTGTGGCATTTAACGAACTAAATGTCAGCTGTTCCCCCCAAAAAATTGATAAGGTAAAAAAGTGAGTAAAACCCCTTATAGTTGAGTTTTTTTGGGGTAGAAAGAAACTGGATAGCAGTTTATTCTATGGTGTAGAACTTCTTGAGTTTACACAACACTTGTCTGGGGTTTTTACATGAGTAGTTCAATACGTTTGGTTATTAAAGTATGCAAATGAAATTTCGCAAAATGTCACACATGCATTGCTAAAAATTTTGTAAAAATTCTCATATCACATCAGATATTTAATATTTTTTTTATATTTTGATTGCAGTTTGCTGTGTCAAATATTGTATGTCAAGTTTCCTAAAAATAGCTTTGCTCTGGGTTACCTTGCATGTTATAGCAAAAAACGTGAAAATTGTTTTTCTATTTAATTTTATTTTTAAGGAAAAGCACAATTATACTTTTGCTAAAATTTAAATACCTTATACAAAACTTTTCCATTTTGTTTGACTGATTAATTTCGAACACTCCGTGTTCATCTTCAGAGTCGAAACACTAAACGCCGTCGTTCTTCTGCTGATGTTTACTTTGTCGGTGTATCATGTGGTTGCCATTTCGCTTCACTTCGTATTCTTCTAGTAGCTGTTGCCATGCGGCGGGTATGATATAATCAGAGCCTCCTTAAGTAGATGCCTTCCACGCGCTGCGAATCCCAATGTTAAATTAGGCAACATTTAAAAAACAAAACTAACGCTAGGTGACAGCACCTACGCAGAGCAACAATTTTCTTCTCTTTCATAGATAAGTTATATTTTTCATCTAAAAATCTAGCTATTAATTTCAATTTAAAGTCCAAAATTGTATTTTTTTTTTTCTTTTAATTTGAAAAAATGATGTGAAAGTGCTTTATCGTAAATATTTTCAAAAAAATATTCAAATATTTATATTTAAAAAAGTATAGGGTTTAATTTTCTTCGGAAGTGGACAAGACTTATTTTAGCTTTTCAACTAATTGAATTACAGCGTATCTAATAAATAACACCTTTTTTTTTTTTTTTTTTTTTAATATATTATTAATTAAAAAACTAAATTTAAAATTAAATAAGCAAAAACATGGCATGTCTATCACGCGATTAAATTATTTTTTATATATTTATTCAATAAAAATTTCAAAAAATTTTTTAATTTAGATATCAGATGAAAGTTTCGTTTATATAAATTAAAATCTCTGAACTTTAAATGAGTTTCAGTTTAGAATGAATAATTTATAATGATAAATTATTAAAATCATGTCTTCTTTTTTCCTTTTTTTTTTAGTCATGTCCTTTACGTTACATTTTTACCTTATTAGGTGTGAATTATTTTTCTTAAATCGAGAATTTTATATTATTTATAAGAAAAATAGACCAGCACATTAACGAGATAAGTTAACATTCAGTAATAAAAATTGGAGAAGAAAACAATCTGTTGTCTAGTCCGTCACAAAAAACAAATAAATAACCATTAAGATTTAAATTTTTAAAATTAAGGATTTCTTGAGTATAAGTTTTCTCTAGCACGAAGTTTTTTTTTTTTTCAAGATTTTATTAGCTCCACCAGTTTCGAGAGGGTATGCTTTCGAAACTGATAGACAGTTTCGAAATAAAGTTGTGTTATGTTTACATGTTTTGAGGTCTCCTTAAACGAAAAATAATGTTTTTAGCGGTTGGTCTGTGCGCGTCGGTTTGTCTATCTCGAATATACTTGGAAAATGCTGAAAGTGTATTTCATTTTGCGTTAGGTGTTTTTCATATAAGACTAAATTTAAATGCACAATCTGATGTGCACATAGTTTATTGAAAATATACAGGGCTATCCAAAATTAAGCTAAACGTTCTTTTCTGTAGAATGTAATTGACAGAAGTGCTTTGCTACACTTTTTTTATGTCGACGAATACTGTTGAAGAAGGAAAATTAATTTTTTGAACCTATAATGTAAACAAAGTATTTTTTTGAAGTTCAACTCACGTTTTTGAATAAAGTCACGGTTCCCTGAATACAAAAAACATTTTTTTTTTTTTTTTTTTTTTTTTTAGTAATTGATTTATATGCATATTTATTATCAGAATAACTCAAAAACAAACAAATGCAGGAAATTCACAATTGTATTTTAAAACTCGTATTAGGTTTCAATTTGAAAAATTTGATAAAGATTGGCAAATTTAAGGACAAATTAATAACATCCTTGAAATATTTTTCTTCCATTACCCTACTACCGTACGTAATGAAAGTATTGTGTTCGGTCCAAAAATTCGATATCGAGTTTTCCCCTGATTTATATTTTTAAGGTCTCATGAGTCCAAAAAAAGTAGTTTTTGGCAATTAGCCAGTATATGTGTGTGTGTGTATGCGTGAGTGTGAGTGTATGGATGTGGAGAATTTCTATTTCAAAAAATCAAGTCATCTTTCTGTCATATCTGATAATTTTTCAAATCAGTAATCATGATGTTTAATTTTTACATGAATTTTTAATTCTATATTCCATTTGTGTGGTAAAAGGTTAATAAAAGTAATGTTATGAATCTTAAAACTTAATATTTTTAAAAAGAACAAAAGTAGAAATAAAAATTTTCTATTTTTTCTTTTCAAGATTCCCAACACTTTTGTTTCGATTTAACTGAAATAATCAAATTTTTATACGCATTTACACAAGTCTGTAAAAAACAGTTGTATTAAAAAATATAAATCAATCTTGTTCCTTATATTGGAGTATTTTATAATTTTATTCATAAGTTACTAATGTAATTTATGAATAAAACTATAAAATACTCCAATATAGAGTTACTTCAAAGTAACTAAGAACAAGTTATTTTTCTGTATTCCTACATCAATAAATAAAAATTTCATTTCATTTTGTAATAAGCATAACTATTTTATTTGTTAAATCTAACTTACTAACAGAGGTGTCAACCCTTCGAATTTTTATATCATAGTTTCTTTTAAATTTATCTTCGTCTTAATCATAGAATTTACGATAATAAATAAAAATAATGTTTTTTGTGAAAAATATTTTTGATATTCAAAAATCCGGAGGGTTGGTAATTTTGCATAATTACTTATGCAATTTACATACCTTGTCTTAAAATATTTGCAGGTCATTTGAAAACTTATATTTTCACGGCGACTGTCCGATTTACAAAATGGAACGACGCAATACACCATATTATAAAAAAAAACTCTCACATTTATTAAATTAATAAAACATAAACCATGAAGAACTCAATTGAAAGTCAATTGAATCGCGGGAAATAAACAGAACTTTACGGCACGGTATCAAGCGCCATCTACTGGCTATGTTCTTCTTGCACTGTTGCCAAGTGTTCGAGCAACTCGCTAGGCATCTACTTAAGGAGGCTCTGATATAATGCTCTCTGTCATTCACGGTATTATAATTAGTGGTAATTTCGAGGGCCTCCCGTTTTAGTGCATAGTTTTGGTTATTGTAAGGGGCTATTTTTTTGGTGTTAATGGAGTTAATATTAATGGGGTTATTGATGTGGGTGGCGGAGAAAGCTGTGGAGGATTTTCCTAGTTTTAAGTCTGCACGATGTTCTTTTTCCCGTTCTGAAATTTTTCGTTTGGTCATTCCGATATAGCAGGCTTTATTTCCGTTTAAATGTTCAAAGTCTATTTTGTAAATTCCTGGGGTAGAGTTTTGCTGAATGAGGTCTTTTTCGTTGTGGATATGTTGAAAGATACTTTTGTTTGGTTTTATTGGGATGTTAACGTTTAAATTTTTAGCTTCATTTTTTATTTCAAGGCTAGCACCGTTACTTTATGGGATGGCAGTGGTGAAGATGGGTTTAGATTTCTGGGCACTGTTGATTTTGTTTAAAGATTTTACGCGTTTTTTATATAATTTATTTACCTGATTTTTAGAGTAGTTGGCTTTCGCGGCTATTTTTTTGATGTAGTTAAGTTCGTTGTTAAGTAGTTGTTTGTTGGAACAGACAAGTATAGTGCGGTTGATATAGGAACGAAGGGCTGATAATTTATAAGAGAGGGGGTATTACAATTTTTATTTATGATTTCGGTGTTAGCTGTGGGTTTTCTGTGAATAGTAGTGTCAAATGTGTTATTAGGATTTTTTATGATTTTTATGTCGAGAAAGTTTAGGTTATTGTTGGATTCTTTTTCAATGGTGAATTTAATATTGTTGTCGAGATTATTAAGTTCTATTAGAATGTTGTCAGGGTTTTCGGATTCAGGAATTATGGCAAAAATGTCGTCGACATAGCGCGTCCAGAGTTTACATTTGTTAATTATGTGGTGGGCTGAGTTTTCAAGCAGTCGGAGTTTTAGTTCGGCCCCATCTCCGGAATCATCGCCGAACTAAAACTCCGACTGCTTGAAAACTCAGCCCACCTGCGTTAAGCGGAGGTGCCCGGGTTCGATTCCCGGCTCTGGTATTTTTCACATAGTTGGTAATAAATAAAAATATCAACCTTTACACTCCAATTTGATTTAAATTAAAATTCACGGTTGATGAATTCCTATGAATAAAAATTTCTAAATTGAAGTAGAATTGTTTAATATCTCGTACTCATAATTCTTGTAATCCCCCCCCCCCTCCAACGATTGGCAATCACATGCTCCACTGAAGCCTTGTGATTTACAATCTTTCTCCATCCATAATATAAATGTAAATATTTATTTTAAAATTTAATGTTTAGATTCTAGAACCTATAAAGAAGTATATAGATGTATCCCCCCCCCCCCTATACACACACAGACACATGTGTGCTCCATTTCAACTAACAGTTAATGATCAAATGTCCTGCAAAGCACAATCTTTTTCCATTATTATCTCCATAGTATTTAGTGTATATTTAACCCATTTAAGATATTTGACAAATGTGTGTATCAAAATTTGATTTGGCTTAAATGTGTATTTTTCAAAAAAATTTGTATTTGCTTTCTTTTGAGTAGAAATCTTCCTTTTTCCTTCCCATTTTAAAGTAGAAATCTCCCTATTTTTAAAGCTACAAATTTGGCAGCTAAGTAAATTATTTTTAATAAAGCAGCTAAGTTTCCATATCTATACTTTTTAAGAGAAAATATTTTAACTCTATTGAAATAAAATCATTTAAAAAAGTGTGTCTTTAGAAATAAGAAAAAATAATAAAACTGCTAACTGTATTTACACAGGACCATGTAAAAGGTTGTGATGATGATGAATCAGCTGATTCATTTACTAGAAAATATCCATGTGAACTGTGAATGATAACAGCTTATTTCACTTTTAAGTGAAAGCTTTTTTTTTTTTTCAATTTGTTTAAAAATAAATTGAAAAAAAAAAAAGTACTACTGAATTATTTGAAAAATAAAAACTTTTGCTGTTATTGTTACAGCCATAAGCAGATTTTAATTTAGGATGTGCAATTTAGGATTTTTAAAATGAGCGTAATTACAAATTACAATTTCAGTGTCCCTGTGTTAATTGTATTATTATATGTATTTCTTATTTTCATATTTTTCTTGTGGTGATTATACCGCAAAATGGTGACAATGCTTTTTGCAGTCTGAAAGAAATAGTCTTATGTGAAATGTGGCCACTAACTTAAAAAAGTGGCTACTAATGAAACTGTCAGTACCGGCCACTGGCCACTAATAAATTTTCCCAGTTTTGCCCTTTATTGTCAAATAGCTTCTTAAATGGGTAAATTATACACTGAATACTATGGAAAGATAATAATGGAAAAAGATTGTGCTTCACAGGACATTTGATCATTCACCACTAGTAGAAAATGGAGTGGGATGGGAGGGAAGAAAAAATTACATGAATGGGAGATATTAAACAATTCTACCCCTTCATAAGTTCTAGAATAAATTGAATAAAATGAAAATTCAATGAAATGAAAAATTTCCAAAAGTATATTCTCATTCAGGGCATCTACTGACTTGACAGAAAAAAATGCATGATCTATCGACGTATCCAACTTTTCTTTTTTAATAGATAGTTTCTTTTTTTTTTTTTAACCAATGTAAAACCTTATTAACAAATATATATATAAATAAAGGGGGAAGAATATTTTTTAAGTTATCGTTTAACATTATTAGCAGTTAAAAAAAAAACTTTAAATTTTATATAATAAAAAATATTTTTACCAATTTCAATATTTAAACTTAATTTGAAATTTAACTCCACTATTTGGTCGTCGAATATTAAGATATTCGGCCAAACCAAACATTTGGTGTTACTTGCCGAATACCAAAAAGTAACCGAATATTTGGTGCAACTCTAATTAATAACTAATTTATTTTCACAAATTATTTTTAAAATATATATTCTGTGTATCTGAAAATACAGAAAACTGTTAGTGAATTCATTATTAATTTCTAACAAAATAATAAACAAAATTATATATGAAAGATGATTATGCAAAATAATAATAATATTTACATGCTAATAATGCCTTAGAAATTAAGATGAATAATATATTAAATACAACAATCTCAAGTAATGTTACTGTTGCGTAAACTCCTGAATATTTGCTGTTTTCCATAATAGATATTGAAGTTATATCTTGTAACTAAAAGTGAATTAAGGAGTGATTAATTTTTAAATGAGACACAGGCATTTAATAAAAATAGAAAAGCAATATTTACTAAAAATAGCTTTTTCTTTTTTTTTGGTGGTGGATTTTCTTTTAAGTTCCAGGGTTCAATCCAGGTTTTAATTTTTGGGCCCTTTCTTTGTGAAATTTTTATTTATTGTGAAAAATAAAATATTTTTATGGGAAAAAAAAAAAAAAAAAAAAAAAAAAAACTGTAAAACCTCCTATTTTAAGTAATTCTATATAGTGTTAAATATCAAGTTCATAGAATTTTGAAGAAATTGATTAAAAATAATACTGAAAACATGGAAACATTATTTCACAAAAAGGATCATTTTTATAAATTTGAATTTTGCAAAGGATCTCTTTTTATGATGTGGAATTTTGTAAACTGCTCTTTTTTATGATATGGAATTTTGTGAAGGGGTACAAAAGGGACCCAATTTTTCCCTAGATTGATCCCTGAGTTCCATTATTTAAATACATTTGGAATTCCTTTTACTAGAAAGTTTATTAACATATTACATATATACAGTGGTGTAGCTATGATGGGGCAGTCGTAAGTGGTGTCACCCCTTACATACATTAAGATAAATCTTAAAAATTATAAGAAATAAAGCTTGAATTTTTTATATAAGTAAAACCATAATAAAAAAATAAGCAAACTGATGATAAATGAAAATTAATCCCAAAACACACAAGGGCCTTCTTCAGGGGAGCCCCCTCATGTAGGAAATGGAATATGAGAAGTTTCTGACGAAAGGTGAGCTATTTACCCAAAAAAGACACATTTCTAGCCCCCGACTTCTCAAAGATGAAAGCAAGACCATATAGCAAACGAATTGAATTAATACAAAGCATTAAAAAGCAATTAAATTCATAAATAAAGTACAAAAGTAAATACATCAATATAAAAATACAAAAATATAAGTAAATACAACGACAAACATAAATAGCAAGTAGATCCTCCTTGAAATTTTTGAAAAAATGTACGATGAATTTTGTCATGTAATTGATTGTGAAAAAGTTTATTGGAAACCTTATTAAATTTTGTATATTTCAAAATGCTTTGTTTAGCAGTGTAGATTATCTTTTTTTATAAATTCACAGTATCCTGATGGAAACCAGTTACTCGAGTGCCTTCGCTAACATTTTTCTATTTATGCTTGAGAGAAAATTTAAAGATATTAAGTTTTATAGATATATTGATGACGTAATAGCAAAAAACTGTGCGAAATATACTGCTGAAATTTATCCCTCCGACCTTATCTTAAACTGTACTGACACTGAAGACAAAATTTCTTTCCTGGATTTAAAAATTCGAAAAATAGTTAAAAAAGTGGTTTATTGGTATTTATGATAAAAGGCACGATTTTAGCTTTAAAGTTTGTAATTTAACGAATTAGTTCTCCCATATTAGTCACAGAGTTTAAAACATTATGTTTACTCAAATTAACATAATTAAAATGATTTGCAATAACCATTTAGACCTAAATTTAGCTCTTGAAAATCTCAAAAATATTTTAGCTGTCAACCACTATCTTGTTTTCCTACTCGATAAATATTTCAATCTTCTTGAATACGATCTAACTTAAGGTTTTTTCTCTATCTTGGGTGACATTAAGAACTGGTAAGTGGTCCTACCAACTGAAGCAGGTTCAGTACTCTTTCTGATTTGGAGGGGGGGGGGGGGGAAACGTTCAATCTTTAAAATATTTTCAATCTACTTGCTATTTAAGTTTGTTCTTGTATTTACTTATATTTTAGAATTTTTATATTGATAACTTTTGTACTTGAATTTTATTGCTTTTTAATGCTTTGTATTCATTTGTTTGCTGTATGGTCTTGCTTTCATCTTTAAGAAGTTGGGGGTTAGAAAAGTTTTTTTTTTTTTTTTTGGGGGGGGGGGGTAAATAGCTTATGTTTCATCAGAAACTTCTCATATTCCATTCCCTACATTAAGGGGCTCCCCAGAAGAAGGCCCTTGTGTGTTTTGGGATTAATTTTCATTAATCATCAGTTTGCTTATTTATATATATACATATTCAAATGTCTCTATTAGATTAAAAAATGCAACATGAAATATATTATTCATAGAAAAGATAAATAAGAAATAAGAAAAATGAAGTAAAAAAAGTAATGAAACATAACTTTAAATTTTTTTAAATTATTATCTACTTTTTATAATATTTCAGGGTTGGCTAGATTTTGCCCGACCCGAAAAAACCCCGAGTGGCTTTTTTCAATAAAACCCACTTGAAAAAAAAAAAAAAAACAAGAGGGTTTTTTCAAAATCCTTGTTTAAAATTGTACTTCTGTCTACCTTACAATAAGCATGCAAATATAAACCAAATATTATATACATTATTAGAACATGAACCAGGATTGTTCGGTTTTCTCCATAGTGGAAATAACCGCTAGAAAAAACCTGGTTAAAACCATCCCGGACAAATTACCATTTTGTCCACTATTAATTATTTGCGAGTACTAAATTAAAAATTATCTTTATTCTTTCCATATATATATAAAACAATTCTTTAATTATATGTGTATAAGTGTGGGGCTCAAGAAATACAGTCACCTGATCGCCATCGGCGACCATTATTTTTTAACTGGCGATGTTTTCAACTTAATTGGTTTACACTGCTCCTGTTTGCCTATGCTATTGGCCTGATGCTGAATCGTTGTGCCGGTGTAATGATGTATTAATGTTGATGGTGCATTGTTTTAAGGAAAATAATAAAACTGGTTTCATGATGTTAAATTTAAACAGGTGTTTCCTGATGTATCATTATAGCCTAATAAATAATTGATTTTTACGCATAGAATTTTGATTTCTACATTCAAGTAAATTTTAAAATTGAAAAGGAAAAAAAAAAAAAAAAGAAAGAAAGAAAACGACGAGGATATTTTTTACGGACTACCAGAAATTTTTGTTGGCGACTATATTTTTACAAATTCCTGGAACCGTGTATATAATCAATTTAACTACTTCAAAATAGATATGAATGAAATAGACATGCAAAGTTAACAATATTCAATAAATAAATATATTTGTATTTTTCTAATGGTGGACTGGATGCAAACGTGATAGTTTATAGTTTCAATTTTAATTCCCCTCTCTTTCCCCACTGCACAGTGTTCGGAATTTCAAAAAAGCTGGCCAAAAGTCGAAATTAAAGAAAACAAGTGAAATTGTGATGTATATATATGTTTTCGAGGTCGCTGAATCCGAATCTGACATTGGTTTCTTGAAAACTTCAAAGGCAAACTCAAAAACAAGATGGCGGATCCAATATGGCAGACAAAAAATTAAAAAATTAATATAAGATGGATAATTCTTACATTAAGGGGTTTTTGAGGGCACTGAATTCAAATTTGACGTTAGTTTTCATTAAAAAAAAGTGATATTACACTCAAAAACAAGATGGCGGATCCAATATGGCGGATCAAAAATCAAAAAATTGATAGATGAAGGATAATTTTCACATATAAGGGTTTTTGAGGGCGCTAAATTCAAATTTAATATCAGTTTTTATAAAAAAAGTGATCTTGCACTCAAAAACAAGATGGCGGATCCAATATGGCAGACCAAAGTCCAAAAAATTAAATTAAAAAGTTAAAACGCTTTTACACATACAGGGGCAGGCGGGGGCACCCAATTCTTTAACGGCTGAATAAAATGGACATCCCTTAACACTCTCCACTTTGAATCAATGCGGGATCTTGCGAGATAAAAAAGTTTCCATACTTTGAAACTTTTGGTTATGTTATAATTGAGGTTAAATTCAAAAAGCCGCTCAGGAGATCACTTGATGAAAAAAAATACAGCATAAATATTATCTACTAACCTCCACAATTGTCGGCCATATTTTGTTGAATGTTGTTGTTGCGAAATTTTCCGAGAAACACTATTTGTTTAACTGTTAAAATGCATTAAAAGAAAAAATTGTCACGTTTTCCGCCAGCCTACACTTAGAAATATGTAGATAGAAAAATTTTTCCACCTCACAGTTTCATTCAGTGGCTCCCTCTGAAGGTATTTCCGCGGTACTTACGTCTAAAAACGCGCCTAAATTTTTCGACTTTTGGCCAGCTTTTTTGAAATTCTGAACACTGTGCACTGCTTTCAACTACATTGTCATTTCTTCTCCCATAAGTCATAAATACCTTTTAAAAATTTGTTATTAAGCACGATAAAATTGAATGGCTCACATATCTTTCATGGAATTTTTTACTTTCTGAAAATATACAGATAAGGAAAGTATTGTAATCATGACGAAAACATAACTTTGTAATGTTGGTGTATCTACATGTTTTGAGGTCCCATGAGTTCATTTTTACTATTTTTACAATGATGTATGTATGTCTGAGTATGAGTGAATATAATATTGTCTAAATGCTTTGTTCAAATCAGCTAAAATTTAGTAAATATATTACTGGTTATTGTAGCACAAACTGTATGCATCTTGAAAAATCTTGCACTTATAGTTTTTTTTTTTTTTTTTTTTTACTGGGACACAAAGATAAATTCTTTATTATTATAGCCTAGGGGCTCAAATAATTTAAAGTGTGATAGCATCTGAATTCCTTATTCGATTCAACTGAAACATTATACACATGTTATAAGTCACCGTCAAATGAATTGTGCAGATTTATTTTGAATCTCACAATTTATACTTTTTTTACAGGGATACAATGAAAAATTTTGTAATATTATGGCCTATAGTCTGAAATTATTTAAAATGTGATAGCGTCTAAATGCCTCATTTGATTGAGCTTTAAATTTATATACATGTTATAGGTCTATGTCACACAAACTGTATACATTTTGGTGAATCTAGCACTATTAGTTATTTTACAAAGATACATAAATTTTTTTGGATATATTCCATTTTGTTAAACAATATACCAATTGGGAGAAAACAATCAAACACTGATTATAATTTTCTCATTTATTTATTTAATGACTTCTCTTACTTTATTTCATTTAAACAACAGTGAATTACTTAATGTTCAGAAATTCGAGTGGAGTCAATCGACATTTTTATTATTTCTTCTCTTAATGCTTCTGCATGCTTACTAAATTGGTTTTATATGTATATATGCGCACATTTATATTATTATAGGCATTACTTTTGTAAAATAAATAAATAAAAAATAAATAACTTTTTTATTTGGAAGTAAAATTTTAGTTTTGTATTTTTTTATCTGGAATTTCTATTACCAATTAATAACTTTTTTTTTTTTTTACAAAATTAAAATAAGAATATAAAATTATCAAATGATTATGTAAATTTGATTTTTTAAATTCTTGGATAAGAAAATGGCATGTTGGTATTGCAAATAAAATGTTATACAGAATTTAAAGCTTTACTTTGAAAGGACTTGCTGACATAAATTGATAAAAACATTAAATCTACATTTATGAGATTTTTTTTTTTTTTTTTTTTTTTTAATCTAGTATAGAAATCTATAATAATAAAAGAAAAGGTCTGTCTGTCTGTTCTTTTTATACGTTCAGCCCCTACTGAACGCAGAAGTACAAAAATTGACATACGGATGCTCAGGAGCCTTCCCGAGGGGCTCCTGAAAACAGAATTTAAAAATTTTAATTAGTTGTGGAGATATTAATTAAAATGTCCACTCATGTCTAATCTAAAAGCGATCTCAATGATTGAGAATTCACAGCTATTGCATAAAAAAAGATATTTTAACGGAGTTAAAAGCAGAAAAAGTGGAAAATAAATTAGAAATATTTGTCCGATCGTTACGATTTCGATACCAAATGAAAGGGGCATTTTTTCTGAATCTAAGTGTGCAAGTGACTTATCGGCACAACAATTAGATTTTTTAAAATTAACTAAAGTATGAATTTTTTGTGGCAACATCATTTCAAATGCCAGACTATCGTCTGCCATGAGAAAGGAAATGATTGTAACCAATCAAGATGTTTACAGTGGGGAGAAAAATTGCAATTTTCAAATTTTAATTCACGTTACATTTGAATTAATACTCAGCGTAGACAGCATATTATAAAGCTACTGTTCAATTTTCATGAAAATATGTGGATAAACAAAAAAATTAGATTAAATTTTGTATTATATTTTGCACTATTTTAAATTGAGATATGCCGTTGAAATTTCGTAATATTTGGTTTTTAATGCACGATAATTCGATTCTGAATATTTTTGAAAGTGTCATTGTCAGATTTAAGGGGGGTGCTAGGGGAGCTGAAGCACCCCCCCCCCCCCCCCCCCCCGAAAAAAAAAAAAAAAAAAAAATCTGACATTTACAATTGAATATTGCATTTGTAAATTTTTTATTGGTCTAGAATAACACTTTGAAAAATTTTAGCCCCCCCCCCCCCCAAAAGTCAAGTTGTGGATCCGCCACTGGAAAGTGTAGAATTATTAGGAAGGGCTTGAGGGGGCGGGGGGCGAAGGGGAAAAAAAAAAAAGTTACAGCGTTCAAAATTGTTATTATTAGGTTTTAAGGAAAGATAAATAGACTGCGGATATTTTCAAGTGTAAAATTATTAGAAGGGACGGAAAGGGGGGGAGGGGCAAAAACATAGAAAAGGAACGGTTGTTTCGGAGAAAACAACAGAAAACCCAGAACGCCTTTATTCTTTTATATTTTGCAGAGTTTCGAATTCTGATACTCCTTTCACATTTCATACTATGGATTTTTAAAAGTATTTAGCCCGGAATTACGCGTTTCGGAGAAAACCACGAAAAAGTCAGACATAAATTGTTTTATAATAGTGTTTATATCATTTTTGTATCTCAGCTTCTAGTTAGCATAATTTCAAAAGTAATATGTCATTTTGAAACTTATTTGATTTGAATTTCAAGAGTAGATGCCACAAATTTCTGTCTCTTTCCATTAACCGACTACCGTAAGTAATGGAATTCGAGATTTCACGTGATTTACACGTTTTAAGGTCTCCTGATTAAGTTTTCTTTTGTATCTCAGCTACTAATTAAAATAATTTCATAAGTAATACATCATTAGAAAGCTTTTTTGATTTGGAATCGAACAGTGGAATACAGAAATTTGTACCGCCAGATGGCGCTGTAGTATTTTAAAATTTCAATATTTCAATTTCTAATTATGATTAAATTATTTTTAATAAATCATTCGAAAGATATTTTAAAGTTCTTTTGAATTATCGAAAGTTTTCACCAGATTTACACGTTTTGAGGTCTCCTGAATCAGTTTTCTTTTGTATCTCAGTTATTAATTAAAAAAATTTCATAAGTAATGCATCATTTGAAAGCTTTGTTGAGTTCATACACATTTTAAAGTACTTTTACATTATCGAAAATAGCATTCGAGATTTAACCCGATTTACACGTTTTGAGGTCTCCTGATTAGGTTTTCTTTTGTATCTCAGCTACTAATTAGAATAATTTCATAAGTAATACATCATTATAGAAAGCTTTTTTGATTTGGAATCGAACAGTGAATTACGGAAATTTCTATCACCAGATGGCGCTGTAATATTTTCAAATTTCAATTTCTAATTATGATTAAATTATTTTTAATACATCATTCGAAAGATAGTTCCTTTAAATTATCGAAAGTTTTCACCAGATTTACACGTTTTGAGGTGTCCTGAATCAGCTTTATTTTGTATCTCAGCTACTAATTAAAATAATTTCATAAGTAATACATCATTAGAAAGCTTTTTTTATTTGGAATCGAACAGTGGAATACAGAAATTTGTACTGCCAGATGGCGCTGTAATATTTCAATATTTCAATTTCTAATTATGATTAAATTATTTTTAATACATCATTCGAAAGATATTTTAAAGTTCTTTTATATTATCGAAAGTTTTCACCAGATTTACACGTTTTGTGGTCTCCTGAATCAGTTTTCTTTTGTATCTCAGCTTATAATTATCATTTTCTTTGAATTTTTTTTTTTTTATTGGTCATGATTAAAATGAAATTACACTTTTCATTAATTAAATTACTAGTTTCTAATAAAATATTTCTATTGCTAAAATTGCTAATTCAAAGTTAAAAGTACAATTTATAGCTTTAACAGAATATTTTTATGCAGCGAATATGTACAGTTGAATGGATTTTATTTTGTCCAGTTTCATGTGTTTTTTTCCAGTTTTGTCCAGGTTCCCGGACTTTTGACAAAAAAGTGGACAAAATAACAACCCTGACATGAACAAAAAATTTTCAGAAACATTAGAGATGCTCAAACTGCTGTATAGAAAAAAAATCCTGAAAAATTCACCGCAAATATATATATATACATATATATAATTATCTTATTGAAACAAAATAAAAAATTATATTAAAAAAACAAAAGCAAGAAAAAATGGTTGTTTTTCAGTATAAAGAAAACTATAGGACTCAAGGAATGTAAAATATAAATAAATATAAATAAAATTTAAAAATTTCTGAAAACTTTATTTAACAGTGCAACACTCATGTAATGTAGAGGGACAATAATTTAAAACGTTTTATGAAAATCGATTAACTACAAAAAGTTCAATAAAGCAACATGAAATCATTATTAAAATTAAATTTGTTGTTGTAAAAGGCAGATAAAATTTTTTTTAGAATATTTAAAGTACAATTATTTAATACTTAAAATTTCTTTATAACTTAATCATAAAAAGACTTTAGAAATTTTAAAATTAAAATTAAATCTTTAAAATTTCAATTTTAATGAATAAATAAATTTTTTTTACATTATGTTATTATGAATGATATATTTAATATTTAAAAAAAGAAACAATGAAAATATTCCTTAAAACTCTGATAAAATCCAAAAATACTCTGAAAAAAAACCCTTATTAAACCCGATAAAACCCTGTTTATCTGAAAAAAAAACAGGGATATTTTCCAACCCTGTAATATTTACATACACAAGCAACATAATAAGCAAAGGATAGGCAATATTAACAATTTTAAAGAAAAGTAAAAAATAAAAATATTACCTAAAAAGTTTCACTGGCCTCGCACACAGTCCTGCATCAGGTTGGGCACTCGACGGCTACCTGCAAATTTGTAAAATTTTATAAAACTAAAAAATTTAATCAGAAAAAACAAATGTAATACAACATCATGCATTTTGCATAAAATATTTAATTTAAAAATCAACCCTTTTTGCATTATAATGTAATTGCTGATTTTTAAGAGAGCAATATTGATTAATTAAACAGAAATTGTTGAGTTTGGTTTTGGCTTTTCAAATTGTAAACATAATTAAAAATTATTTTATGAGTGCCATTGTTTACACTAGAAAAATTAAATTACACTGCAATCTTACTTACATTTTAGAATATTTTATTATGAATGTTGATATAATTTTTAAAGTAATTCCATCTAAACTTTTAATTAAAAATCAATTAACTATGTTACAAAAAAAATATATGTATGAACATTTTTTCAAACATGTCAGAGAAAAAAAATGTAAAGTATCATAGGAAGAAAAAATTGATCCAATATTACAATACCATTTAATAAGTAAAAATCCCTTTATGAAATTTAAAAAGTATTTTTTCAAACATGTCAGATGTCAGAGAAAAAATGTAAAGTATCACAGGAAGAAAAAATTGATCCAATATTACATTACCATTCAATAAGTAAAAGTCCCTTTATGAAATTTAAAAAGTAAACAAAATTCAGAATCAACAGTGATAGCAACGATACCCAGTTTATTCAAAACAAATTTAGCGATATTAGAACAACTATAGTACTTTCCCACAGCTGAATTTGGCGATTATGGCTAATTCATAAATCTAAAAATCATATAGCATAAATGATAAAATCATAAGCTAAATTATAAATCATAAATCCAAAATAAATAGCATGCATGCTGCCATATAGCATATCGCAAACAGTTCAGAACGACATCGTTATCTTTCAAATCGGCGCCAAAGAAAAATCGCTAAATTCAGTTGTGGGGAAATACTACAGTTGTACCGCGATATTCAACAATAAATATTATATTTATGAACTTACCTTCATAATTAAAATGGAAAAATATCCATGATTAACGAACGAAGAACAACGAACAGGGCCGGCAAAATCCATGTCTCTTTCCTTTCCTCTCTTTCAAATCAAAAACAGTGCTACGCTACGTTGCCACTAAAAAAAAAAAAGATTTGCCATGAAAAATCTTTGAGCTTCAGATTGAATGGGTTTTATACGCCGTAAGTAAATTTGATAAATAATAGCTTGATAAACCAATTAATATTTGTATGAAGGAAGGTATTTTTTTAATTCAAGGTCATTTCGCTTAAGCTCTATGACGTAGTAGATATTTTTCAGTCATTCATACGGTAGGCTGACGAGATCAAAGTACCTTTATAATAGAGAGCGTTAAAAATTGCGACAATTATCAATTTTTCATTCCTAATAAATAAGGACTAAAAATAAAGTATTATTGATTAATAATTTACTTTCTTAAAACTTACAAAAATGCCTTTAAAAAAAAAAAAAAAAGTCCCCATTTGTCCCCAAAAAAATGTGAACATTTGGTCAGCTTATCATACACGGGGAACAAATGTCCCCATTTTCCGGGGAATGTCTCCAATTTCGAAGGAAAATAATTTATATAAGTAAGGGAGGCATACTATTGTAACAATCGCAGCTATCATAGATCACAAGTCGGATCATACACTCCGCAGCAAAAGTATCCGAGCACTAGCAATAATCCCCGTCTTAAAAAAGTACACTTAATACTGCTTTTATAAATAAATCCTTGTTGAGTCCTGTTCTTACTCTGTCTAAGACCATGATTCGACAAGGATTTATTTAACAAAGCAGCATTAAGTATACTTTTTTAGACAAGGATTATTGCTAGTGCTCGGATACTTTTGCTGCGGAGTGTACGATCCGACTTGTGATCTACGATAGCTGCGATTGTTACAATAGTATGCCTCTCTAATACTTGGGCCCTCCGTGGCCGAGTGGATATGTCACCACACTGCTAATCGCCTTCGAGCGTAGGAGAGCGGGTTCGATTCCCGCGCTGGCCCTGGGTGTTTTCTCCAATTCTTCGTATTGTAATTCTATCATGTGCTATCTGTCGTTATCTGACGAAGATTTACAAGCGGACTATATGTCAAGCATACAAATCTGATGTATATGTTATCAATAAAAGTAATACTTTTATAATTTGTACTGGAATACATAAAAGACAGTTTTGTGATCACCATAACAAACTAGTTTTATAATGTTTCAAAAGACTTTTTAAGTTTTTTTTTTTTTTTTTTTTTACTTTCTCCTACATTCAAAAGAATATTGGTAAAAAGTTTCAATTCTTGATTTTTGATGGATTCACATGCTTTGATAATCTCGAGCATGATTGCATGATATAACTGTATTTATACTTTCTTCTGTATACCTAAGAAGAAAATGATGGATTCGTGAAAGTTTTCAAATTTTGGTTTTCAATGGATTTGCATGTTTTGTGAGTTCCTTAACAAGATTTGACCATATTTAGACAGGGTGACCAAACGTCCCCATTTTCTGGGGACTGTCCTCAATTTTGACCATCTGTCCCCAAAAACAAAAACAGCGATTGAAGACCACATTTTCTGTCGTTTATCCCCATGCAAATGTCCCCCAATTTTCAAAAAATTTCTTAAATTTTCAGAATTTTGTTACTTTTACTTTATTTTTTTTTTTTTTTTTCCGTTTTATAAGTCATGTGGTGAAAAAAAGTATTTTTCTACTGATATTAACTCTAAAAAACATTAAAAGCTTCTATAGTTGTTCTGCATCTGAAAATTTGATCACCCTATTTTTAGTGAATGTCTGTCTGTCTGACTGTGTGCTAGGGTGTAGCATAGGACAAAATTTCGTATAAATATGTATATTATGAGAATTATTTTTATGAAATGATTGTGAAATTAACAGGAATTATTGATTATCGTAGAAATAAACTAGGGAAAAAGTGTGTGCACGTTAGAACACCCCCCTGGTGGGAAATAGATCCCAGTTGGTGTAGATATTCATTATGGATATATTTCAAAAGAACTCCCCAATACCTTTAAAATGGTCTGTGTTAATTAATTTAAAACCAAGTTATCGATTTTTTTCGAGTAATATAATCGAGTTGAATATTTGTCGAGTCATGGTCTTAGCCTTATGCAGTTTACATGCTGTTAGTTGGTAATAAAAATTAGCAGCCAAACTAAAAAAAAAAATATGTATGAGAAAAGTAAGTGTGTGCTTCAATAGTTTTTCTGTCGACTGTAAATTTTGAGTTACTGGCGTCCTTTTCCCCTCCAAGTGGTGACAGGGAATAATACCGTCTGAGAGGTCGGGGAGGGGGGGGGGATAAAAGAAATATATTTTTTGAAGGAATGCCTCACAACCTCTAAAAGGATGTTTAGCATGGCATTCTGTATGCACTGAAACGGAAGATACAGATTTTTAAATATTTGAACCATTTTCTTTTTCTGGACTTGGAAAAAATGAATCAATTTTGCAAACCTAATGCATATGCCCCCAAACCGATTTTCTTTGAATTTCCTTGAAGATTTTTAATTCTGTTTTTTATTTTAATTAAAAGGTCAATAAACTAGTGTGATGTGGCCACCTCATGACTTTCTTCTATATAATTTTACACAAAATTTATTCAATGCAAATTATTTATTAAATTATCAAATTATTTTCCATTATAAATGCAGACGGGTTTTATCTGACAATATTATATTATCACTAACATTTTAGAAAGATGTCAATTTTTTGCAAATCAGGAGAATTTTTTTTTTTTGTTAAAAGATAAAAAAAAAATCGATAACTTTGTTTTAAATTATCACAGATCTACAGTTCAACCATTCGTTTTAAAGGTATTGACGAGACCTTTCGAAAGATACCCATCTTGAAAATTAAATCCCCCCTGGGAAGAAGCAATGCCCCCACATGCACAAAATTGTTTTCCTAGTTAACTACTACTATTATCAATAATTCATATTAACTTTACAATCACAAGTTAAAAACAACTCTCATTATGTACATTTATGCGAAATTTTGTCCTATACTGCCATGTTAAAAATTTAGAAAAAATGCGATCACAGCGCCATCTATTGAGCGATTGATCCCCAAATCTAATCAGCACAGTTTATGTCAGGGTCCAACTAAATACCAAGTTTGGTTAAATTTCGTTCATTGGTTCGTGAGATACAGCGTCCACAAAATTTGTGATACACACAGACAGACATTTTCTAAAAACTATCAAATCGTGTTCAGGACATCCCAAAACGTGTAAATCCATCGAAAAAAGTAGTTCGAAAATTTTCACGATTCCAATACTTTCTCTATATTACATATAGAAGAAAGTAAAAATGTATTTAATGTCATCTCTTTCAGGGATTTACTTTTCCATTTTCAATTCCTAACTTATCAAAACAGCGGAAGACAGTAAAGTGATAGACAAACTGGCGGCTTTTAAAATAGACGCAGGTCAGTATTTTCAAATGAATCACTATAATTAATGAATCACTAACAGTAACTTTTAGTGTTTAGAAAAGAAATTAAAAAAAAAAAAAAAATCATTTCCGATTGGGTAAAAAGTCGCCCCGGGTCTCCACTACCTTTGGCAGTGCAGTCCCGTGCGCGCTGTGCGCGCACAAGTTAAGGGATACATGCGCGTGTGTCTTTCCCTGACCTTTCGTGCCCCCTAAAAAAATCATTTCTGATCGGCTAAATACTCACACCGGGTCCCCACTGCCTTCGGCAGAGCAGACCCATGCGCGCTGAGCGCGTACGTGTGAAAGTATACGTGCGCTGCGCGAACATATTCCTTCTCAAATCAAATTTTTATTCTTAAGAAAAGAAAATTTAAAAAATCATTTCTCATCGGGTACAAAGTCGGACCGGGTCCCCACCGGTCCTTCCACCGATCGGACCTTCGGCAGCGCAGTCCCGTGCGCGTATTCCTTCCCTGACCTTTCGTGCCCCTAAAAAAAACATTTCTGATCGGGTAAAAACTCATATCGGGTCCCCACTGCCTTCGGCAGCGCAGACCCATGCGCGCTGCGCGCGCACGTGTGAAGGTATACACGCGCTGCACGCACATATTCCTTCTCAAATCAAATTTTTATTCTTAAGAAAAGAAATTAAAAAAAAAAAAAAAATCATTTCTCATCGGTTAAAAAGTCGAACCGGGTCCCCACTGCCTTCGGCAGCGCAGTTCCGTGCGCGTTGCGAGCGCACAAGTTAGGGGATACGCGCGCGGTGCACGCCTTTTTCTTCCCCACCCTTTCAGCCCCTCCTACTTAACCTACATACACCAATTTTGAACGGTCTAATTCAATTAGCTGAGATGCAAAAGAAAACCTAATCAGGACACCCCAAAACGTGTAAATCAGGTGAAAACTTTCGATAATGTAAAAGAACTTTAAAATATATTTCGAATGATGTATTAAAAATAATTTAATCATAAATGGAAATTGAAATATTGAAATTTAAAAAAATTGCAGCGCCATCTTGCGGTAGAAATTTCTGTAATCTACTGTTCGATTCCAAATCAACAAAGCTCACAGATCAACTAAACTTGACAGAAAAGAAGTCTGAACCATGCGGGGTTGCACTTTCACGATTTTTTTTTTTTTTTCGATTTTTTTAAAAATGCTTTTCTTTGTTTTTGCAGTTTCATTTTTACTTTCTTCTATATGTAATATAGAGAAACAATTGGATTCGTGAAAATTTTCGATCTCCGTTTTTTGATGGACTTACACGTTTTGGGATGTCCAGAATACGAAATAATAGTTTTTAGAAAATGTCTGTCTGTCTGTATCACTTTTTTGTGGACGCTGTATCTCACGAACCAATGAATGAAATTTAACCAAACGTGGTATTTAGTTGCACCCTGACATAAACTGGTGCTGATTAGGTTTGGGGATCAATTACTCAACAGGTGGCGCTGAGATCGCATTTTATGCAAACTTTTAACCTGGCAGTATAGGACAAAATTTCGTATAAATGGGCATAATGAGAGTTATTTTAAACTTGTGATTGTAAAATTAATATGAATTATTGATAATAGTAGTAGTTAACTAGGAAAAAATTTGAGCATGTGGGGGCATCGGTCCCCCCCCCTGGGGGGAAGTACCCCCCAGGGGTGCAAAGTTTCAAGATGGGTATCTTTCGAAAGGTCTCGTCAATACCTTTAAAACGAATGGTTGAACCATAAATCTGTGATAATTTAAAACAAAGTTATGGATTTTTTTTACTTTTAACAAAGAAAAACTTGGGAAAAAAAATCGTATTTTTTTTTTTTTTTTTTTTTTTTACGAAATTTAACCAAACTTGGTATTTAGTTGGTCCCTGACTTAAACTGGTGCTGATTACATTTGGGGATCAATCGCTCAACAGGTGGCGCTGTGATCTCATGTTTTCTAAATTTTTAACGTGGCAGTATAGGACAAAATTTCGTATAAATGTACATAATGAGAGTTATTTTTAACTTGTGATTGTAAAATTAATATGAGTTGTTGATAATAGTAATAGTTAACTAGAAAAAAATTTCTGTGCATATCGGTGTATCGCCCCCCCTCCCCCCTTGGGGGGAAGTAACCCCCGGGGGGAGGGGTAAATTTTGAAGATGGGTATCTTTCGAAAGATCTCGTCAATACCTTTAAAATGAATGGTTGAACTATAAATCTGTGATAATTTAAAACAAAGTTATCGATTTTTTTTTACCTTTAACAAAATAAAAAAAAAAAAAAAAAAAAACAGAAAAAAAATCGTAATTTATTTATTTATTTTTTTTTTTTTTAAATATTGTTACTGATTGAATACGTATTACTTTTAACAAAAAAACACTTAGAAAAAAATCGATTTTTTTTTTTTTTAATATTGTTACTGTTTGGAATATATATAGGAAAATATAGAAGAAAGTCTTGTGGTGGCCACAACATACTAGTCTTAATTTGTATTCAAACTACTTATTTATTTACTTCAGTTCTTTTTTTTTTTCATCATCTGCATTGCTTAGCAGCGTTTATACTGGTACGTTTCGAAGAACAAAAATGAACTCAATCTGAGGATAAAATTTCCTGAACGAAGTGATCGTTATATATATTTATATATATATATTAAATTGACTGAAAAATAAAATTTAATCGTTGGTATTTTGAAACACTTGTATATGCGCAGAGAAAAACCTTCCTATACAATGGAAATATTTATGCGAAGAGAGCAGAAAAGAGCCTGAATTATTCAATTAAAGATATTTAACGAGAAAAATGTAATATATTAGTTATGTACAATAATAGTAATAATAAATCTGGAGTGACTCGAATGGGCTTTCCAAACATTAAGTAATTAACGATTGTTTAACGGGCGAGAAATCGTTAAATAAGCAAAAGAGAAAATTATAATAGGGTGTATGGGTACTTTTCTTCATGTAGTACGCTGTTTAATTTAACACTATTTCGTTTCAAATAATTTGAGCCCATAGAACATAATGATAAATTTTCGTTGTGTCCCTGTAAAAACCTATAAGTACCTAAAACCTATAAACCCCTCACCAAAAATCTATAAAGTTCGTGTGATGGTTACTTATAACATGCATAAAAATTTTCTGACCAATCGGATAAGGCATTTAGACGCTATCACATTTTAAATAATTTGAGCCCATAAGCCACAATGATAAAGTATTTTTCTTCGTGTCCCTGTTTAAAAAAAAAAAAAAAAAAAAAAAAAAAACTTTTAGTGCTAGATTCAACAGAATCTTTATGGTTCATGCTACGATGACCAACAGTACATATATAAATTTTCAGCTCAATCGGATAGGCATTTAGATTCTGATGATTTTAGCCCACAGGCCATAATTATAAAAAAAATATTTTGTTGTGTTCCTGTAAAAAAAAATATAAGTACCAGATTCACTGAACAAGTTACAGTTCGAGCAACAGTAACTTTTAACAGGTATATAAATTTTCAGCTCAATCTTATTAGGCATTTAGACGCTATGGCACTTCGAATAATTTGAGCTCATAGGTCATAATTATAAAGAATATTTTGTTGTGTCCCTGTAAAATTTCTATACTTGCTAGATTCTATACGTAGTAAATTTATACACTTCGTGCAACGGTGACCTATAGCATGATTGTATAAATTTTTAACTGAATAGAATAAAGCATACGCTCTCGCAGTTTAAAAATATTGGCCCATATAGATCATAATGATAAAGAATTTTTCTTTGTGTCCTGTAAAAAATCCATAAACGCTAGTTTTCCCACAATTCATGTGACAGTGACTCATAACATGTGTATAATTTTTCAGCTCAGTCGAATAAGGCATTTAGACGCTATTGCACTTTAAAAAATTTGAGCCCATAGACCATAATGATAAAGAGTTTTTCTTTGTGTCCCTGTAAAAAAAACTAGAAGTGTTCACCAAAATCAATAGGGATCGTGCATGGTGACCTACAATATACGTACTAACTTTAAGCTCATTCGAACAAAGCGTTTAGACGTTATCGTGTTCACTCACATACATACACACATCACGTAAAAATAGTAAATATGAATTCATGGGACCTCAAAACGTATAGAAACACCAAAATTTCAAACTGGAATTTTTGACATAATTACAATACTTTCCTATAGAGTCCGGAAATCATAAATTACATAAACTTATGACCACTTAGGTGTCTAAATAAAATATTATTTTCAACTTAGGACTGATTTGAAAACTAATTGAACAAAGAGTAGCGAGCAACAAAGCTGAATCATAATTTACTTCAGACTGAACAGAAAAGATTTTTTTAACGCATAGAAAGAAAGAACAAAAAAAAAAAAAAAAAAAAAAAAAAAAAAGTTATTTGAATGAATCATCGGAAGTTTTCGGTGATTTAGCAGTAGTCTGGCACCAAGGGAAGTAAACAATCTATTAATTATAGTTGTACATGTGCTTTTTTCTACATTTACATTTTTAAAATTTACTATTTTGGTCCGAATCAAATCGTAATATAGTATTAAATATTAAGGTTATTAATTTTTTAATTTTATTAAAATGTATGGCAATCAAGCTTGCAATTTCTAAAATGTAATTAATTTATATTAATATAATTATGAATTTATTTTAATTAAAATTAAAATGAATGAAAGGGGATAGAAAAATTACGACCCGCATCTAGATTTGACTAACACATAGTGAAAAAACTTAAAATGTTCATTAGATACTGAGATGTAGCCATTTCTAAAATTGTAGTTCTTGAATGAAGAATAGCAGTGTATAGGGATTATAGGGTGTATCTTATAGGAATTACGCTATGGTGGATATTGAAATTAAAATAAATCAGTCCAAAAATATAATTAAAGGCATTCCGATGATTAAGGCGTGATCTATTGGGTTCCACAATAACCCTAATTTAATCTTCCTTAAAGTTATTAATATACATCTTTCTTTTAATTAATAAAAATTAATAGTATAGAATATCAACATTCTGACTGTAATCTATATATTCATGCAATTACTTTCTTTCTTTATTAGAACAACATTGAGTGATGATAATGGTATACTAGTGGCCAATAAGTTTAAATTAGTGTGTGAGTCATAAACCATATACCAATAATCAGAGATAAAAAAGAAATCTGGTGTGAAACAACCACACGACTTTCATTACCCACTATTACACGTATTATATGCACTTTTTGGAGATAATGTGATCAGAAGACATAGAATTGACCGAATGAAATAGACAACTAAAAATTTTCCAGTAACAGAAAATGAATACACACGGAAAGACATATAAAACAGAGTTTACATAACAATAAAAAAAAAAAAAAATTTTTTTTTTTTTTTTTTTTTTTTTTTAAACACCAATTTCCGAGATTTAAAACTGATATATCTGATCAGGATGACTATTAATTTTCCTGTAATAACCGCGTAAAGCATGAAAAAGAATATCTAAAATTAGTTTATGTAACAATTTTATAATAAAATCGTTAGAGCCGTTTTTGAGACACCTACCTTTTACCAAAACTTGGCATATTTAATTGTTGACAAGAAAACAACAATTGCATACAAAAGGATAGTTAAAAGAGGATTAATATTGCAAATCTGAAAAAAAATTCCATACAGCCGTTTTGAACGGAACGTACTTACAGTACCTGAAATTCAGATATTTGTACAGGACGCCTATCAATTTTCCCGAACTAACCAACTATATCATTCGAAAGGGCATCTAAAGGAATGTTCATACAATAAGTTTGAAGAAAATCGGTAGAGCCGTTTTTGAGGTATGGACTTCCGGTTTCGGATGACCCACTTCCGGTTTTCCAATTTTCACCAAAATTTAGAAAATTCATCTGTACACTAGACCTGTCTTAATTCTGAAGTTTCGTGGTTCTATCTTTATTAGTTTCAGAGATATAATAGTCAGAAGATTTCCCCCCCCCCCCACACACACACACACTGACCAAATGCCAAAAACCACTTTTTTGGACTCGGGAGACCTTAAAGCATGTAGATCAGGTGAAATCTCGATATCGAATTTTTGGACCGAATACAATATTTCCATTACCAACAGTAATAGAAGTAAAAAGAAAGAGAATAACTAGAATTAATAACAAACTCTACATATATATATATTTTTAATTTTATATTTATTCCTGGTATTAAATTTCTAATCCAAGTACAGAAAAGAATTTTTTTATCTTAACTATGTTTATCCTTAAGTTGTTGTTGTTGTTGCCGTTTTACATATTTTGGAATCGCGTCGAGCCTGTTATTATCATTTTTTGTCCGGGCAGGGCCGGGTCGGGCTGGACCGTACACTGGTAAAAAATAAACGGGTCGGGCCGGATTTTTCGATTTCATGCCGGGCCGGGCGTCAAAATTTCGGCCCGTGTGGACCTCAAACTTGAATAGAGGTGGACTTTTAAAGAAGTTTACTATAAGTAATATTTGAATTCCGATTTCGATTACATTTCATTAGAACTAACTGAGAAAAGAACAGTGCACTTATGTTTGTTTAGCATTATTTTTACTTCCATTACCCGACTACCGTAGGTAATTGGAAGTATTGTATTCGGTCCGAAAATTCGATATCGAGATTTCACCTGATTTACATGTTTTAAGGTCTCCTGAGTCCAAAAAAGTGGTCTTTGGCAATTGGTCAGTGTGAATGTGTGTGTGTGTTGGGGGGGGGGGAATCTTCTGACTATTATATCTCCGATACTAATAAAGATAGAACAACGAAACTTCAGAATTGAGACAGGTCTGGTGTAAAGATGGATTTTCTAAATTTTGGGGGAAATTGAAAAACCGGAAGGGGGACATCGGAGACCGGAAGTGGGACCGTATGTCCGTATTTCAAAAACGGCTCTAACGATTTTCTTCAAAATTGCTATATAAACATTCTATTAGATGTACTTTCGAATTATATAGTTGGTTAGTTCAGGAAAATTTATAGGCGTCCTGTATATATAGCTGAATTTCAGGTACTGTAAGTGCGTTCCTTTCAAAACGGCTGTATGGATTTTTTTCAAACTTGCAATATTATCCTCTTTTAAATATACTTTTGTATGTAATTGTTGTTTTCCGGTCAACAATTGAATATGCCAAGTTTTGGTAAAAGCCGGTATCTCAAAAACGGTCTAACGATTTTTTGAAAATTACCCATTAACCCATTTTAGATATCCTTTCTCATGATTTACGTGGTTATTACAGGAAAATTAATAGTCACCCCGATCAGATAGATCAGTTTTAGATCTCGGAAATTGGTGCTAAAAAAAAAAAAAATCTACTTTTTTTTTTTTTTTTTAACTCGTTTATGTAAACTGTTTTATATGTCTTTACGCGTGTATTAACTTTCTCTTTCTGTAAAAGTTCCATTAGGTTAATTCTGTGTCTTCTGATCACATTATCTCCAAAAAGTGCATATAATACGTATAATAGTGGGTAATGGAAGTCGTGTGGTTGCTTCACACAAGACTTTTTTTTTTTTTTTTCTGAAAAATATAAAAGGGGGAAAACAGAAAAAGGGAAAAAAACAGAAAAAGGGAAAAAAACAGAAAAAGGGATAAAAAACTGAAAAAATCAGTTTTTTGTTAAAAACAGCTCTTTTCTATTAAAAATACAGATATTTCTGTAAAAATTACAGAATTTTTTTATTCAGCATGCTAAAAAACAGAAAAGTGGGAAAAAACAGATAAAGGGTTAAAAAAAACAGAAAAAAATTGTTTTTTCTCTAAAACAGCTCTTTTCTGTAAAAAATACAGAGTAGTCTTGTACAAACTACAGATTTTTTTTACAGTGTATGAAAGTTTCTTTAATAACGATGACAGTTTTTCGTTCGTTTTTTTTTTTTTTTTTTTTTTTTTTAATATATATATATATATATATACATAACATGCATAGTTTTAAAACTAAAGCAATATCACTTTTAGAAAACTTAACGTACTGCATTACGCATACAACATCCTGGTCAGAGTATAAAAATATCAAATATCTGATGAAATATGTCATTTTTACTAAATAATTTTTAACTACGCATGCATAAGCACTAGAAAAATTCATTTTGTATAATTTCTTAGCCAAATGTATTGCCTAATTATTAAGAAAACTCCCAAGAAAATATCGTTTAAACTCAGGAGTGCTTTCAATGTGTGATTAACGACGAACAGTCGGTAACAAAAGTGTCCGAACACTAGCGAAAATTTCTATGTAAAAAAAGTACACTTCATACGGTTTTGTTAAATAAATCCTTGTTGAATCCTGTTCTTACACTGACTATGAACAGGAAGGGGCCGCTTTACAATTTTGGCGGTCCTAAGCAATATATTTTTGGCGGCCCCCTCTAATAGGTATTACGCCAGGGCAGCTTATAGATATCATGAGACCCGAGGTAAATTTTCTCACTGTGATCCCTATCTTCCCCCCCCCTCTTCCCTTACAAAAGAAAAAGCTACTGTATTAAGATTCTACTTGTTCTAATATTATAAGTTAACTAACTGGCTTTGCTCGCTTCGCTGGACACTATACTTAAATGAGTTGTCAAAATCACATATCATTATTAATAACCAAAGTTAAAGTTCCCGCTGTGTTCGGTACAGGTTTTTCCCGCTCGCAACGTATGGAGTCCGGGTTCCCACTGCCTTCGGCAGAACTTATCTGCTTCTTACTACCCCTTCCCCAGTGGCTAAGTTCGAAGTTTTGCGAAATCTTGACAAAGTACTACATAAGGCGTACACCTAATCAACATCCACACACCAAAGTTCGCCAATCAAAGATAATTTAAGGCGCATTCAAACGGGAAAACACGTTTTTACACGTGTTTATAGCCCTCTCGATACCAAGGGGGTAAGGGAGGGATTTAGTAAAATCCCATTTCAATAAGTGTCGGACACATATAAACAATTTACGCGCCAAATTTCGTGACCGCAGATTCCATAGATTTCTCAGGACAAATTTAACGCTAAAAGATGTGTCTCGAGTTTGCCCACTCGTACCCTCCCCCCCCCCCCCTCACACACACACACACAAAAAAAAAAAAAAAAAAAAAAGTGTTTTTGGAAATATCCTAACGATGTCGCATAGCCTTTTTTCAATATATTTGTTCCATTTTTGGTAGAGGTCTACTCAAAAATCAGGAATTTTCAATATTTCCACCCTCCATTCCCTTAAAAATCGAAAATTCCTAAATGCAGACAATGTATTATTTATTCTCAAGTCTAGTCTCCCCATGTGCAATTTCTTTACTGTGAAGTAATAAGGAGCCGAGTTATGCTTACAAACGTCTTTTTGTCTTTTGCCTCCCCCAGGGGGGAAAGGGGAGTAATTTCAGAAAGTTGATAGATATAATTTTAAGTTGAGTAAAGACCTAAATTCCGGCGAAGCGCCGTTGAATTCCGACCAGCTGTTCTGTTCTCAAGTAGTACCTGGATAAACGTGTTTTTGTCTTTTGCCCCCATGGGGGGAACGTGGGGGAATTTCTGAAAAGGTGATAGATATAATTTTATGTTGGGTAAAGACCTAAAGTACGGCGAAGCCCCGTTGAATTCTGTCGAGCCGTTCTCAAGTGATACCCGGACAAACGTATTTTTGTCTTTTGCCCCTCGGGGAGGAATGTGGGGGAATTTCTGAAAAATTGATAGATATAATTTTAAGTTAGGTAACGATCTAAATTTCTGCCAAGCGCCGTTGAATTCCGTCCAGCCGTTCTCAAGTGATGCCCGGACAAAAAAAGCGACATACAGACACGATGACACACACACACACAGGCAAAATTTTCTGAAGTCATTTTCGGCTTTCATGGTGTGTGAAACGTGAAGATATCGCAAAAATGTTCGATTCTGGCCAATTTACAGACAAAAGTCTAATTTTATTAATATAGATATAAATTTAAATAACATTTTCATTTTTTTTTTTTTTTTTTTTTAATTGAATTGGATCCGGCATATTTAGAAATAAGAAAAAATAAACAAGTTCAATCAAACCTTTATCTTTTGTACCTGACTGTGCTAAACGTTCGATTGGAAAAATGTCTTAAAATTTCTGTTTATACTAATCTCCATTCTCTACATGACATCGCACGTATTGATGTACAGTGGAACTACTGTACATCAATACTTTTATATCAGTACATATACCAATATACCATGTACAGCTTGTACCTTGTACCATAAAATGTTTGACCGAAAATTTGAGTAAAAACTATTACAATGGAATGAAAAAGAAATTGTTTGCATGGCCAGAAGAAAAGGAAATTTGAAATCCGTCATTCCCTCACCATTGCTTAGCTATCAGATTGCGGCATCGCATCACAAAACGGAGTGAATCTATGAAGTTGCTACGTTTTTACCACCGAAAAAGTTCCAGAGTGAATAATAATACAATATTAAAATACTACTTTTATTATTATTATTTTTTTCATTAGTTCTTACTTTTATTATAATTTTAGTCCTCCCATAATAAATCATAATTTTCAATTTTATATTAAACCAGATGATAACAAGAATTCGTTTCATTTTTAAACAAGAATGAAAAATCATTTGGTTCGCATAGACTATTAATATTTTCTAACTGTGCGTTTAACCTTCAATGTACTTTACCTACGTTATCACACAACGGAACAAAATACAGACAGACAAACTAATTCATAATCACTCCAAAACATTGTTGAAAAATATTAAAAAACCTTAACACAAGCGGAAATGCAGTTCTAGCAATTTCCAATTGCAGCTCTTAAGCTCTTATAATGTGTTTGAATATTTTGGTGTGATCCTGTAAATCTTAATGCTAAACATACCCTATTCTATATATATATATAATTTTTTTAAAAATCTTATCAATAATAAATCTAAATTTTAATACGACTTTCGCAGTACAAAGTTTTTTCAATGTGATTTATAAAAATACATCTCATAAAAAACAATTGTCATTCTTTTGGGTGTCCCTGTACACAAGCTAGTTATCCTATTTCTACCATTTTAAATAGAGAACATTCGCTACGGCCGTGCTGACAAAACGAAGTCGTCATCATTTTTAAGCTTTATTGAAAAGTGTTAAAAATGCTTTCCCCTTCACTTTTGCTTGAACCTTTTCCTTAATGTATATGTGAAATAAAATTTTTATTAATTCATTTCTTAGTAGATTGACTTATCAGATGAAGCTATTATTAATTGCAAACTAATCACTTTTAAACACAATTACGAAATCTTTTCATTTATAAACGCGCGACATTATTATGTATTCTTATTTAGATATGGTGATACGAATCGATTGTCAGGGTTTAAGACCGAGTGACTACGCTAAGGTCCGAGGCCTATAGGTAGAATGTCCTCCGAGTGGGTCTTTTTAAGGGGTCCTAGCCCGTATTTAGGCGAGTTTCGGAGAAAACTACGGAAAATTCCGAACAGCTAGGTTGATGAGTGCGACCTGGGATCAAAACGGGCACTTCCCATCTACCAGCTTTGAGCGCAGAACCGCTCGGCCACTGGTGGGCCTGTGATGCGAATCAAAGTAGCGTTTCATTTATCCATATGAAGGTAAAGCCTTTTGCAGAAAAGAAAAGACTATTGAAAGTCAACGCATGAAACAGATTTTCTAGACACCATAGGCGAGAAAAGATCACTCTTATGTAATTTAAATTTACTCTTATTTATTTTTTAATCTTAATTTATATATATTTTAAATCTATTGTTAAGACCTTTCTGAAATTTGAACTATTTTCTGACTAGTTTACGAAGTTACTGTTTTCGCAAATGTACAAAACTTTCAGGAATTTTTTATTTAAATACTTATAAATTAACCAGTTATTATTATTATTATTCTCAGTTCTATTATTTAGTTGATTATGAATGAATTTGATATAAGGAGTTCGAATTTAAAGCTGAATGAGCTTAAAAATGAAGCCGTCATGCGAAACTGTCAAACGCGTTAGTGATGTCAAGTAAAAGGGCTTCGAATTTTGCAGATTTAATAAAACTATCGTGAATAAACTCTGTTATTCTGATAGGTGGTGGAATGTTTAGGTCTAAAACCACGTTATTCGGGTTGAAATTGCAAATCATCAAGCACCTCCTCATCATTTTTTCCATCTAATTTTTAAAAATCTAGCTTTTCATTAGCATAATACAAATCAAAGCATATATTTATTAAAAAATAGATAACATTTTCGTACCTTAACCAGACCACCTAATTTTAATTCCTAACTGCAAAAATTCATCTTGGAAATTTTTACAAAGTTTTACTTTAATAACGTAAAGAAAATTCTTCATTTATTTCTTATATTTTAAACTTGTTCGCAAATTCTGGTGGTAGTTTATTTTAATGAACGAAATTTCCTTGCCCCTGAAAAGGTTAAGGTGCTTTTATACAAAGTTAAAATCCTTAAAGAAGGTTACTTTAAAGTTACAATTGAACATACACGTCATATTCCAGAAAGAGAGGGGGGGGGGGAAATCAAGAATTGGTTTATGATTTTCGCTTTTCTTCCATCCATTTTTTTTTTTTCTTTTCCCCTTAAATTTTGGACAGAGTTTCAATTTTTTTGGCGGCCCTCCTTTTCCGGTGGCCCTAAGCGACCGCTTAGGTTCGCCTAAGGGTAAAGCGGGCCCTGTACAGGATTCGACAAGGATTTATTTAACAAAACCGTATGAAGTGTACTTTTTTTACATAGGAATTTTTGCTAGTGTTCGGACACTTTTGTTACCGACTGAACCAAGACGCAGGCATAGCGTAACG